>APFE031494291.1:105091-131817 GCA_000404065.3 Pinus taeda
ATTGTAACACAGTTCAGAGGCATGTAGCCACCACATCTCTTCTTAGATTAAGCTACCATCGCCTGAGCTAGTTTATTTCCATTCTGTTTGTAAACATATTTCAGTATTCTAATATTAATGAAATGAAGTGTTACTTCTACTACATCTCTGTATTTATGGTTATCCCTATAATTTGTTGCTTTCTGGGTCTTGCCAACTTCTACTGCAGGTTTTTGTTGGGGTTCTCTCATATCAATTGGCCTTTAAGTCAAGTCACCAAGGGAGGAGCGAAAGCAAAGCTTTTTTGGTCTGAAATACAATAGAAGGCATTTGTCGAATTGAAGCATCACCTCTGCGCTACAACACTACGCACATTAGTATACCTACAACAACCATTTAAGATTGAGACAGATGCCTTTGGCTATGCTATTGGTGTAGTTCTCTGTCAGCAGGGGCGTCCAATGGCTTACCACAGTGAGACACTTTGAGACACAATCCGAAAGTATCCGACTTACAAAAAATAAATGTAATTCATTGTGCAGGCTTTCCATCAATGGAAGCATTACATTATGGGGAAGGAAACGGTCATCCACAAAGACCACCAACCCCTGCAGTTCATATGGACACAAAGGAAGTTGCAGAATGATCGCCATCAGAAATGGTCCACATACTTGTAACAATTCCATTTGAACATTAATTACAAAAAGGGAAGCTCCAATAATGTTGCAGACTACCTCAACCAAACACCAGTCATGGCACTGATCACTATGCTCAACTCCTGTGGGAATGAGACTTCAGGGTAGCTACATCTTTACAAGAGTGATACAGAATTCATAAGCACATACCAGACACTCCTGGAAGGTAAGAAAGCTCCAAATTTTCACCTCTAAGATGCACTTTTATGCCAACTGGAGACATTTGTGTTACTTCAAATGAGCATGCCAAGACTATTTGGGAGGCACACTATAGTTGGGTCACTAGACATCTCGAGCTAGAGAAAATAGTGGAATTACTACAGAAGTATTTTCATTGGTCGAACCTTCATCAACATTTTGGGAGGTACATTAAATCCTGCACTGCTTACACCATTTCCAAACCAACAATCAAGAATCAAGGCCTATACACTCCTCTTCCTACTCATAGTCGACCTCTGGAATCCATCTCCATGGATTGCATGTCCGGCCTTCCTTCTTCTAAGCACTTCAATGACTGTGTTTTCATGGTTGTCAACAAATTCTCTATGATGGCCATTATGGTGCCCTGCAAGAAGACTATCACAACAAAGGCCACTGCTAAACTCTTCTTTGAGCGAGTGCAGGTACACTTTGGGATCCGACAATCCATTGTCTTAGATCAGGATAACAGATTCTTGAATGCATTTTGGTCAAGTCTCTTGTCGGTGTTAGATACCAAACTTACTAAGTCCATGAATTTCCATCCCCAAACTGATGGCCAAACAAAGGTTGTCAACAAGATGATCTTACACATTTTTCGCATGTACAACTCGAAGCATCCACGCACATAGGATGAAATACACCCGCATGTCCAGCACAGCTAGAGCAAAGCTCTCCACATCTCAACGGGCCATAACCCCTGTCAGGTAGGGCTGGGATTTCAGCCATTATGTCCCATCAATGTGTTCATACAATTTGGAGCTACTCAGGAAGATTCGGCTCACGTCCAGTCTGAAGTCGACAAGGCCAACAAATTCATTGAGCACATTCTACACCTCCACCAGCAGGTCCATGATATATTAGAGAGAGCTAATGCTAACTACAAGTAGCGCCATGATCAGCATCGAGTTCCGCACAAGTTCCAGGTGGGCAAAAAATTTTGGCTACATTTGCAGAAAAAGTGCCTCGTTGGACCCCACCGCAAGCTTCACCTAATTTTATATAGGCCATACACCATCACCAATGTTGTGGCGGATAATGCCTTCGAGCTCAACATTCCATTGTTCCTTCATCTGCAGTCAGTGTTCAATGTAGACTGCCTTCGACCATACGTTCCACCATTGTTGGACACATCCGACATTGCAAAAAACTCACACCAATAGAGTTAAACCCAAATTACATGGAACATGCCACAACTAATCAGATCATGGATACACAAATCAATAAGACTTACCAATAGAGGACCCAACTATATCGAGTTATCAAAGTAGGCCAACTCCTTCATCAGGGAAAGTGGTTCACAAGGGACCAAGTTCAACAAAAATTTCCCCACGTCATGGAGGCTCTGCATGCAAGGGGGACCATTTCTTCCTAATGAGGGTAGACTAATCTAGGTGATATTGGTTGCCAAACATGTATTCCACCTAGACCTTTAGTGAATTTCATATGTTTCCTTGTTTATTTCAGCATTTACTATTTTTAGCACTTTTTTGGGTCCTAAAATTCCAAAGCAGTTTTAAACCCCTAAACACCATTTTTTGAGGTCCACAATAGGTTTCTGCCACAAATATTGTAGTACTTGGATAGAACTTTCCAACAAGGTATTGCACGCACCAAACAGAGATAATATGACCAAGTTACGACCCCGGGAAGTTGATTGCCCAACTAACCCGAACGAGGACCACAAACTCTTGGTGTTCCATTTCTTGGGGTTAGGGTTTTGATTATTTAGGGTTTTCCATTATTGTTGGATAATAAAGAGGCCTTTGAGCCTAATTGTAACATAGTTCAAAGGCATGTAGTTTCCACATCTCTTCTCAGAGATAAGCTACCATCACTCGAGCTAGTTTATTTCTATTCTGTTTATAAGCATATTTTCATATTCTGATATTAACGAAATGAAGTGTTAATTTTACTGCATCTCTGTATTTATGTTTATATCTATAATTTGTTGCTTTCTTGGTCTTTCTAATTTCTAACACAGGTTTGTGTTGGAGTTCTCTCATATCACTTGGCCTTTAAGTCAAGTCTCCAAGTGCGGAGTGAAATAATGTTTTTTTTTGGTCTGAAACCAAACAGAAGGTGTTTGTCAAGTTGATGCATTGCCTCTTCTATACACCAATTCTCACATTACCAGACCTGCAACAACCATTTGATATTGAGACAAATTCCTCCATCTATGCTATTAGTGCAGTTCCTACTCAGCAGGGGCATCCAGTGGCTTACCATAGTGAGACACTTTCAGACACAGTCCGCAAGTATCCCACTTACGACAAAGCAATGTATTCCATTGTGCAAACCTGGTGTCAATAGAAGCATTATATTCTAGGGAAGGAAATGATCATCCACATAGATCACCAAGCCTTGTAGTTCATAAAGACACAAGGGAAGTTGCAGAATGATCGCCATTAGAAATGGTCCACATACCTGCAAAAATTCCATTTGAACATTAAGTACAAAAAGGGAAACACCAATAATGTTGCAAACAACCTCAGCCAACGACCAATCATGGTGCTAATCATTATGCTTGAATCATATGGGCACAAGACTTCGGGGTGGTTGCTTCTTTACAAGAGTGATCCATACTTTGGCAGCACATACCAGACACTCCTGGAAGGTAAGAAAGTTTCAAATTTTTACCTCGAGGATGCACTCTTATTCCACTTGGGATACATTTTTGTTTCTTCAAGCGAGCGTGCCAAGATGATTTAGGAGGCGCACTACAATTGGGTTGTTAGACATTTTGGGGTAAAGAAAATAATGGAAGTACAACAGAAGTATTTTTATTAGCCGAACCTTCGTCAAGATGTTGGGAGGTACATTAAATCCTGCACCAACTATGCCATTTCCAAACCAACCATTAAGAAGAAATTCCTATACACTCCTCTTCCTACTCCTAGTGGACCTTGAGAATCCATCTCCATGGATTACATGTCAGTCCTTCCTTCTTCTAAGCACAAAAAAAATTGTGTTTTCGTGGTCATCGACAAATTCTCTAAGATGGCCATTATGGCACCCTACAAATAGAGTATCACTGCAAAGGCCACTGCTAAACTCTTCTTTGAGTGAGTGTGGGTACACTTCGGGATCCCATAATCCATTATCTCATATCGGGACAGTAGATTCCCTAGTGAATTTTGGTCAAGTCCCTGTTGATGTTGGAGACCAAACTTACCAAGTCCATGACTTTCCACCCCCAAATTGATGGCCAAACAAAGGTCGTCAACATGATCATCATACGCATTTTGTGCATAACAACTCGAAGAACCCATGCACATGGGATGAAATCCTCTCCTATTTCCATCACAACTACAACAAATCTCTCCATAGCTCAATGGGCCACAACCTCTTTCAGGTAGGGCTAGGATTTCAACCATTATGTCCCATCGATGTGGCCATACCATTTGCAGCTACTCAAGAAGATTTGACTCACTTCTAGTCTGAAGCCGACATGGCCAACAACATCATTGAGCACATTCAACACATCCGCCAACAAATCTATGATATATTGGACAAATCTAATGCTAAGTATAACCAACGCCATGATCAACATCGAGGTCTGCACAAGTTCTAGGTGGGTGACAAAGTTTGTCTACATTTACATAAGGAGTGCCTCGTTGGACCCCACTAAAATATTTTTCCACTCTGATATGGGCCATACACCATCACTGAGGCCATGGGGGATAATTCCTTTGAGCTCAGGATTCCACCATTTCTTGTTCTGCACCCAATTTTTAATGTAGACTGCCTTCAGCCATACTTTTCACCATTATTGGACACATCTGACATTACAGAAAAACTCACACCAACAAAGCTGAAGCCAGACTGCATTGAACATGACGCAACTTATCAAACCATGGATACATATATCAATAACACTCGCCAACATAGGATCCAACTATATCAATTTGTCAAAGTAGGCTAACTCCTTCACCAGGGCAAGTGGTTCACCAGGGACCAAGTTCAACAGAAATTTCCTCAACTCATGGAGGCTTTGCATGCAATAGGGACCATTGCTTCCTAAGGAGGTGTTGTGGCTAGCAACAACCCCCCTCCTTATTTAGTGTTATTACTAATACTAAATAAGTGAGGGACCTTAGTCAAAAAATTAAAAAATCAATTAGTGCTTGTATTTCCTCTTTTTCAATAAAAATTACCATCATAAACTTAGGAGAATACCCTTGAAAAATCTAAAAAGCTTAATTTTTATGATAAGATAAGATAAAATCACTCCTTAAGAAATATCGCATTGTAAAAAGGATAATGGATACCTCCTTACAAGCAGAATTCTAAGAGTGTGAGATCAATATGCGAAACTTCATCGCATGGCATGCATCAAAGACCACTTATGCTGAAAAACCTCAAATTGCCGATATGCGATGGCGCATATCGCAAATCACATTTCACGGAAAACACATTAACGGATGATTGTCATACGCTACGTTCCAGAGATATTGTGACACATCGATACTATGACACAGTGATCTGTGATATTGCGAAGCAAATCGCAAAAATTGCTTCATCGCAGATCTTTCAGGCTCGTTGTTCGAGAAAGCTTTTTCCATAAACCGAGACTTGGTTATGTGCTTTAATGCTAATTAATGAGTCAGTTTCGAGTTGTTAATGAAATATGGTTTTGTGCTGATCGAAAAACCATTTCACCTAAGGTGGTATATTTTATATGTCTTCAGCATTTAAAGCTTTCCCGTCACCTTTTACTTATCATTATTCTCACCTCACTTGTAAACTACAGAAATGAAGAACAGAGAACATTATACAAAGCGGTATTCAGGATATTAGGGGAAATAAAGGCAAAGCTCCGAGCTCTAAAGACAAAGAAATGACACCCTTGTATGCAGGCACCACCTGTAATAGAGATGTTGGTATTACTATTTGGGAAGGCATGTACAATCTACTTGAGGAAGAGAATCCAAAAGTAATGGAGGTTACAGCTACTGTAGGCTCACATGGTTCTTATGAGGCATCCATTACAGAGCTAGCTTGTTCTTTCTTACACCGGATAACGACGAGGCCCAAAATTCTTCCCTATATGAACATGGTTAAAAGGGTACTAGATAGTGCTGACATAAAAGAAATAATTATTTAAGACTCAGGGTCAAGAACTTGCGAAATTGTTATTTTCACGAAATTTAAGATTTATATCCGCTAACAAAAAGTGCACAAGAGGAAACAATCGCACCAGGGAAGCCTGGATCAAGAAACGAGGGCAGTTTCCAATGTGCAATTAGCGCCAGTCGTCCATCGTTGGGCAAAACCTCTTGAAAAGGAAAGCCTCTAATTGCTCAGTCACCTGTAAGCCCATAAATTTATAGGAAAGAAAGCTAGAGGTAAAAAAGTAAAACTTGAATCCTAAAACCAGTGGTATTTGTCAAAAATATCTACAAAATGGTATGTATATATGCACAGTAATTGCAGATAGGCTGGAGATAGAAGGCTCAAGAAAAGGCAGAATTAATCAAAAGATTAACTATGTTGAGTTGGGATTCTTACTGGGCACATTTGGAAAAATCACACAGCTAGTGCATGACTCTCAAATGTGTCATTAATTCTGCTGAGAAGATGGCGCCAGCTCTTGACGATTCCGTTTTCGCTGGACAGTTAAAGTCGAAAGTCGGCCAGTCGACTCTTCTCAAGCAAATGCTGAATGCTTGCGATTTCAAGGAACAGATACATAAATAGTTAGTTGTTAGTTTTAGTTATAGATTCAATATTAGTATTAATTTTGCTTTATTTTTACCTGAAAGAAGGACGGTCATTTAAACCGTATCCTACATTTTTGTAATATTTTTTTTTAGATTTAGTTAGTAGTATTTAAACTCTTCTCATGCATTTAGACAAGGGTCCTGAAATTTGTCAAAAACTTGTCCTCAGAACATGCACTTTTGCACCCTCCGAGGGGGTTTTGATGAATGAATGGAACATGATTTATTGATATCTGCATTTAATATCTACTACTGATGTTGCACTTCTGTACTCTTAGTGAATGTTGGATTAAGAAGAGATAAATCATTATCACTTGAAGCTCATGAGTAGAACTAGTTATAAATGGTACTTCTATCTCTTAACTATTTTTGTCTTTGTGTTAAAGTGATATTTATGTTTAGTTGTTTATATATTGATGCGTGAATGCTTGAGTTATCATTTGGCACTTTTGTACAGTGATAGCTATTTATTTATGCTTAAATATATGAGTAGCTTATTATGCGATATGTTTTTCACAACTGTTTCGTCTAACTTTTTATACGAAGAGGTTTATCTCTATTGAATTCTTTTCTCATAATATTTGAATGATCTTTATTACCAATTGTTATTTGAAATCATTTTAGATCGCATAATGGAAGGATTTCATCCCGGGTTAGTGTAGAATTAGATATTTTTGTTTATTAGAATACAATTGCATGTCATTAGATTAGAGTTAGAATAAAATCATTTCACTTAGGAACTTTTAGAAAGGAAATACCAAATCTCAACACACACACATATAAATTAGGAAGCTAGTCCCATATCCCCAGACGGACCCACTATACCAAATGGAAAAGTAGCTGCTAACCAAGGTCTAGACCGGGTGGGTATCCCCCTTGTTGTAGACCTGATTTTCGAGGCTTCAACATATTTGGCACTAGAAGGAGGGCCCTGAACTGTGAATGGAAAGTAAGTCTAAATCTAAATACCATTCTAAGAGTAAATCTCCCTCACCATCTCCCTCGACTTCTCCATCACACTTAGAATCTTTGAATCTAAAGCCAAAAGTCGAAAGAACAACAGTTGTTGCTACAAACCCTGACGTTTCAGAACAATCTACTATTGAACCTCCTGATGTTGAATCTTTGATCCATAAAATTTAGCGATTTTCTATATCACCTCAAATATCTGATAAATCTCAAAGCAACATGACTTCGCAATATAACCCTGCTCATCCTCTTAGCAGATTAAAGAGTGAAAAGTTTGGTGTTCAGCCAACTGAGTTACCTCTACCTACAAGGAAGAGAGCAAGGAAATCACCTAAAGGGTCTAATAGCGAGACTCTTTCATCATCATCATCCATCTCAACCTCTCCACCATGAAGTCAACCATCCACTCCACTTCAGATTATTGTCCACCATTCTCCTAGAACTTCCAAATCTCCTTCTCAATCATTTGGAGTCGTAATATCCTCATCTTCCCAACTGCAGGGATCATCTTCTGCACTTTCCTCTATTAGTAGTTCAGCGATGGCCCAATATCCATGGAATAACCCAGGGGCAGTCTTAATGCCTGCGCCCTTGAGTCAGATACCGACCCATCCTGAAAAATGGTTGCCTAAGTTTAATCCTGAAGCAGGCATTCTAGCAGAAGAACATATAAATAACTTTATGTTATCCATAAATCTGAATGGTGTTACCAACAAAGACGTTGTCATCCGACTTTTTCCTTATACTCTGCAAGGAGCAGCCATATCATGGTATTTCTCATTACCATATGGATCTATCACTAGTTGGGATAGCTTCCAAGAATAATCCCTGATGAAGTTCGGTGATGATAGATCTACTGCGACATTGATCAACGACCTGTCTAACCTTAGGGCCGAGTCCAAGGATCCTATCAAAGATTTTAATTCACGTTTCAATAAACTGCTAAATAAAATTCCTACTGCTTCCAAGCCTAGCGAAGAAGTGCGAAGTGAGTGGTACATCACTACTTTACCATCAAACATAGCAATCTTCATTGATAGGGCTAATAAAACAACTTTAGCTGACAATGTGAAGGAAGCAATAGCAGTAGTGAAACGAATCATAGCCCTATAAAATAAAAACGTGATAGAAGAACGAAAATCCAAGAAGGTTACTTTCAAGGAACATCCCAAGAAAAAACAAACGAAAGATCCGTTCGATTTAGAAGGATTGCAAAAAGTTTTGAAAACCATGTCTAACGAGATGGTCGACATTAAGAAACAAGTGGCAGAAACTTCTTCTAAAAAGCCATACAAACCTTATTGAAGAAACCCTTCGACCGATTCAAAGCCACCAAATGCTATCACAAATGCTGAATCAGAAGAAGAAGAAGAAGACATTGCTACTGAAGAACATACTGATGAAGAAGAAGTTGTATAGGTACAAGGTATGTGGGATTTCATCCTCCCAAATAAAGAGGATCAAGAGGCATCCTCGGTTAGTAATCGAAGTAGAAATCAACTTGATCCTCCTCAACCTATTCCTAATCCAGAGAGCGCAAGCTCGATGAATAAGGATAAAGTCGCAGCCAAGAAAACAACACCTAAAGCGACTCAAACCAGCCCAGTCCAAACAGATTCATCAACTTCGTCAAAAACGCTGATTGTTTCGGATGAAATGGAGTATAATATCATAGAAGACATGAAAAAGACTAGGGCCAACATCACTTTTTACAAATTGAGCAAGTTAAAACACTAGCAAAAGATACTTATGAAAGAATTACATGTTGTACCAGTTGCACCTTTGCCCGCCGCTGTAATCTCTCAAGATTCCCATGAAATGGGAAGACCTCCAACTAATGTGATTAATAAAGTTGACACAAACGATATCTCTTTAATTGGAGGAAGGTTGAGATCTCATACTCCCCCATTTCTTCTTACTTATGAAGTTTTCAATAAAAACTTGCAAGTTGAAGTGATCGGCAAATTAAATCAGGTTACCATAAGGTTTTCATCTGATCCAAAGGTATGTCAAGTTATCGACATTTTAGTTGTTGATATTCCAGAATTTTATGGCTTAATTCTTAGCAGAGATTGGTCAGAAAAACTTCATGGATACTTTGCAACTGACTTGTCACACATGTGGCTCCCTTACAATGGTAAACCAAATCAAATAAAAGTTGAGCGAGAAAGACATAAAAAATACATAGTAACGGAACTAGAAGGAGAGAATGAATCGGTAGCATGCAACAATAACATCATTGGCAACTACTCAATAGATTCTTTCTTAGGAAATTTTAATGCTCATACTTCACCTTACTTAGAACATTCTATTTTATCTCAAGTAGAAAATTTCTCTCAAATAGATAGTTCTAAATGTATTAATTTTATACATAGTTCTGTAAATAAATCTTTATTTTGGAAGTTATTTTTTGATTGTTCTCAGTCTAACAAAGGAGCAGGAGCAAGATGCATATTAATTAGTCCAGAGGGAAATAAAACTATGCTAACTTGTAGACTCGAATTTGATTGCACCAATAATACCGCAAAATATGAGGCTTTAGTCCAAGGGTTATACAAAGCAATCAAATTAGACATCAAATATCTTCAAGTATTCGGAGATTCTGAAATTGTAATCAGACAGGTACGCAATACTATACATTGTTTATCAGGTCATTTAAAACATTACCAATCTTTAGTTTAAGATCTAACTGAACACTTTATAGCATTTAATATTTCATCAATTCCCAGACTCCAGAATGCTAGTGTAGACCTCCTAGCTAACGTAGCTTCCAAGCTCATTCCTTTAGAAGACTTTAGCCTGATCAATTTTCAATTGAATTAATCTTTAGACCATCTATTCCTAATAACATTACCAATTAGAGGATTTTCAATGATGATCCTGATATTGTGAGTTTCCTCACATCTGAAGGATCTTACAAAAATCAAATAATTGATGAGGACCAACATGACAGGAAATTGCAACAAGATAGCACTAATAATGTTATGCCAAAGTCAGTAGTCAAGTTAGAAGACCTTTATGATTTGAAAGATCGATTCAAAATATCTACCAATTCAAAAATGCAAAGTTTAACTTTGAACTATGAATTAGTAAATCTTGGAACTGATACCAAACCACAGAATATAAACCTAGGCTTTGGCCTAGCTCCTGAAGAAAAATTAGCGTATATTCGTCTCTTAAGACAATACAAAAGTGTCTTTGCTTGGAACTACGATGAACTCAAAACTTATGACACTTCCATCATCCAACATATTATCCCAATGATAGATGATGAAAAACATGTTCAGCAAAAGTTGAGAAAGATCCATCCCAATTTAAAAAACTAGATCAAATCTGAACTCAATAATTTATTGAAAGCCAAAATCATTTTTCCCGTTCGAAATTCCAAATGGGTTTCCAATATGGTTCCCGTTAGAAAGAAAAATGAAGACATCAAAATCTGCATTGACTTTAGAAACCTTAACAAAGCCTGCCAAAAGGATAATTTTCCTTTGCCTCCCATGGAGCAAATATTGCAGGCAGTCGCAAGATCATAATTAATGTCTTTCTTGGACGGATTCTCAGGCTATAACCAAGTGTTGGTCCATCCCGATGATCAATTAAAAACCACATTCAGAACCAAATGGAGCACTTACGCATATCAAAAGATGCCCTTTGGTCTGATCAACGCTGGTGCCACATTTCAGAGAGCCATGGACATTGCATTCAAGGGATTAGTTAACAAATCAGTGGTAATCTATTTGGAAGATATAACTATATATTCCAAGAGACAAAGCAATCATCTTAGAGATTTAAAACAAATCTTCCAACGTTGTCAAAGGTATGGAATTTCACTTAACCCAAAAAAATCCTTTTTTGCATTAAGTGAAGGAAAACTTCTTGGATTCATAGTGTCAGAATCTAGAATTCATATTGATCTTGACATAATCAAGGAGATTTCCAAAATACCCCTACTTCACAACAAGAAAGTTATGCAATCTTTCCTTGACTAGATTAATTTGTAAAGAGATTTGTTCCAGATTTTTCAAGAATTGTGTCTCCTTTACAAACAATAATTAAAAAGGACTCAAACTTTAAATGGGGCCAAGACGAATATGAGGCATTCAATCTGATCAAACAAGCAATTATTAATGCTCCATCTTTAGCAACTCCAAAAAAATTTTATCCTTTTATTTTATATACATTTGCCTCTGATAGATCATTCGTTGCGATACTCACTCAAGCAAATCAAGACAAGATAGAAGCTCCAATTGCTTTTTTTAGTTCAAATTTACAGGGGGTTGAGTTAAATTATTCAAATGTAGAGAAACAAGCTTATGTTGTTTTCAAAGCAATTAAATATTTCAGAACCTTTCTACTTAAAACCCATACAAAAATCATAGTACGCTTTCCAGCGGTAAAAATCTCTTAGTACAGAAATATGTGGGTGAGAAAAGAGCCAATTGGGTTACTGCCTTATAGGAATATGATGTAGAAATCAAACCAAAAAATATTGTAAAAGGCTTTTACAAAATGCTGGCTAGAGCATCGCTTATTTCCAAAACACCATCAACAGAGATACAAATGTACGAAGTAAGCCTAAACGATGTTGAGTCATTATACGCTAATATCATATTTTATCTAAAGAATGGATATGCTCCTTCAAACATTGATCATACCAAGAAAAGAGCTCTAAGGTTGAAGGCTAAACAATATCAACTCGTGAACGATGTTCTTTTTAGAATAAATTATGATTCTCTTCTCCTTAGATGTCTTGAGAAATCTGAAGCTGAAAAGTCTTACAGGAACTCCACAATGGGCCAGCAGGTGGACACTATGTTGGAGACGCTACTACACATAAAATCCTATGTACAGGCTATTACTGGCCCACATTATTCACAGACTCGCATAACTACGCAAAGAAATGCAAAGTTTGTCAAACAGCTACTAGGAGACAAAAGAAACCATCATTGCCACTGCAACCAGTCAACATTGAGCATCGTTTTGGTCAATGGAGATTAGACATAATAACTGAGATCATTCCTCACTCCTCTAAACATCATAGATATATCCTTACAACAATAGATTACTTTACTAAATGGGTAGAAGCAGTTCCCCTCAAGACGGCTAATGTTGAACACATCATCAAATTCATAGATCAGTTCATAATCGTCAAGTTTGGGTTACCTTCTACTTTAATGTTTGATAATGCTTCATATTTTTCTGGTAATGCTATGACTGAATTTGCACTCAAAAGGGGTCTCAAGCTTAAATACTCTGCCAATTATTACCCACAGGGGAATGGGTTAGCTGAATCTAAAAATAAAAACTTAATCGGAATTATTAAGCAAACCATTGATCAAAATCACAAGAATTGGAATAAGTCTTTAATATATGCTTTATGGGCAGATCGAATAACGCAGAAAGCCTCCATTGGCACTTCTCCCTTTAATTTAGTGTACGGGAAAGAAGTGGTTCTTCCAACTCATTTAGCAATTCCCTCTTTGGCCTTAGTTCAATATATTGATGAAACACCAACTTCTTCATTACAACTAAGGTAGCTGGAAATAATTAAGTTAGAAGAAATACGAGAACATGCCAAAATAACTCATGCTCATCACCAAGCATTAGTAAAAGCTTCCTTTGATTCAAACATGATATCCAGAAAAGACTTTCAGATGGGAGATCTAGTTTTAAAATGGGACAAGGCTCATGAAGAAAAAGGGAAACATACGAAATTTCAACGAATGTGGCTTGGCCCTTTCCAATTCATAGAATTCATAGGTTCGTCCACTTTTATGTTACAGGATTTAATAGGAAAAAGAGATTCTTTACCTATTAACGGACAGATCCTCAAAAAATATTTTCCATAGGAGATCATTCTTCTATTTTGTAGATTAGTTTTTATTTCCATAATAAAACCAGTTGTAAATGGTTGCATTTGGGATTTACGAAAAAGACACAAATTCTCTTTTAGATTTTGTTTTTTTACTTGTATAAATAGAATTCTTTATAGAAATTTGACTGTTATTATTAAAAGATGCAGTTAAAGGCTCTAGGCCTAGAAATGATACTAGTTTCAACCTTGTGAATTTTGATGAAAAGTGACCTTTAGTGGGAAATTGTTTTATATCAGTCCAATGAAAGGTATCAATAACAAAATAAAGATTCTCTGTAGAAAATCTCTTTCCAAAAACTCTACCATTGTCGTCCAAAGCTATCTTAAGGAAACAATGACTTCCTTCCCACCTAGGGAACTACAATGTTTAGGGAATAATCCAATGATACACTTTAACTTAAAGAGTAAGAGGTCTCATCACGAGCCGACTTATCATGATCATAGATATTATAGCTTGCTGACTTTGCCAATACTGCATACCACAATAGGGCAATGGCTCAAGATTGTTGCAATCGAAAGACAAGGGGTCTCATCGCGAGCCAGCTTGTTCAGCAAAAGTTATAAATCAAGTGAATGACACTGTCATAAATTGGCTATCAAACCAAGACATTGTTCAAGGGTAAAAAGAAAATGAAAGCAATAAGTGTGGATATGGATTTCTCTTTGAAAGTTGCATATTTCTCTAAGTAGGATACAAGATCATTGATGGGTAACAGGTAACCCTGTCGAGGCTATTAACGCCTGTTGGAAGAAGAGGCTCTACCTACGACAAATGAGCATATTTAAAATTGATTTACAGAGAAAGCTTTATTTTATCTTTATAAGCCAAGTAGTGACTGATGTAGATACAAGGCCTAGCTTGAGGGAGCAAATAACAAAAGTTAAAAATAGAAGAAACGAAATATCATTGATAAGTAAGCATAATGTACTTTGTCTTTCTATAATAAAGTTTGATTTTCTGGAAAATTTTCTTTTTTGGAAGTTTAGAAAATTCAAAAGAAAAGCAGAGATAACTGGTTCTTCCAAGTGAATCGCCAATTGTTGTGGCCAGCAACAACCCCCATTCTTATTTAGTGTTATTACTAATACTAAATAAGTGGGGGCCCTTAGTCAAAAAAATTAAAAATCAATTAGTGCTTGTATTTCCTTTTTTCAATAAAACTTACCATCATAAACTTAGGAGAATACCCTTGAAAAATCTAAAAACCTTAAGTTTTATGATAAGGTAAGATAAAATCACTCCTTAAGAAATAGTGCATCGCAAAAAGGATAATGGATACCTCCTCACAAGCGGAATTCTAAGAGTATGAGATCGTGATGCGAAACTTCATCGCATCACATGCATCAAAGACCAATTACGCTGAAAAACCTCAAACTGTAGATATGCGATGGCGCATATCGCAAATCGCATTTCGCGGAAAACACATTAACGGATGATTGTCATATGCTACGTTCCAGCGATATTATGATATTTCAATATTGCGACACAACGATACTGCGACACAATGATCTGCGGTATTACGAAGCAAATCGCAAAATCGCTTCATCGCAGATCGTTCAGGCTCGTTGTTCGAGAAAGCTTTTTCCATAAACCGAGACCTGGTTATGCACTTTAATGCTAATGAATGAGTTAGTTGCCAGTTGTTAATGAAATATGGTTTTATGCTGATCGAACAACCATTTCACGTAAGGTGGTATATTTTATATGTCTTCGGCATTTAAAGCTTTACTGTCACCTTTTCCTTATCATTATTCTCACCTCACTTGTAAACTATAGGAATGAAGAACAAAGAACTATACAAAGCAGTATTTAGGATATTATGGGAAAGAAAGGCAAAGATCCGAGCTTTGAAGACAAAGAAATGATGCCCTTGTATACAGACACCACCTATAACAGAGACACTGGTATTACTACTTGGGAGGGCATGTACAGTCTACTTGAGGAAGAGAATCCCAAAGTGATGGAGGTTACAACTATTGTAGACTCACATGGGTCTTATGAGACATCCATTACAGAGCTAGCTTGTTCTTTCTTACACCGGATAGTGGCAAGGCCCAAAATTCTTCCCTACATGAACATGGTTAAATGTGTACTGGAGAGCGCTGACATCAAAAAAAGACGATTTAAGACTCAGGGTCAAGAACTTACAGAATCATTATTTTCACAAAACTTAAGCTTTATATCCGCTAACAAAAAGTGCACAAGAGGCAAAAATCGCACCAGGGAAGCTCGGATCAAGAAATGGGGGTATTTTCTGATGCGCGATTAGTGCCAATCATGCATCGCTGGGCAAAACCTCTTGAAAATGAAATCCTCTAATTGCTCAGTCACCTATAACCCATAAATTTATAGGAAAGAACGCTAGAGGTAAAAAAGTAAAACTTGAATCCTAAAATCAGTGGTATTTGTCAGAAATATCTTCAAAATGGTATGTATATATGCACAGCAATTGCAGACAAGCTGGAGACAGAAGGCTCAACAAAAGGCAGAATCAATCAAAAGATTAACTAAGTTGAATTGGGATTCTTACTGGGCACATTTGGTAAAACCACACAGCCAGTTCATGACTCTCAAATGTGTCATTAATTCTGCTGAGAAGATGGTGCCAGCTCTTGACGATTCCGTTTTTACTGGACAGTTAAAGTCAGAAGTCGGCCAGCCAAATCTTCTCAAGCAAATGTTGAACACTTGCGATTTCAAGGAATAGATACAGAAATAGTTAGTTGTTAGTTTTAGTCATTGATTCAATATTAGTATTAATGTTGCTTTATTTTTTCCTGAAAGAAGGACAATCATTTAAACTGTATCCTACATTTTTGTAATAATTTATTTTTAGATTTAGTTAGTAGTATTTAAACCCTTCTCATGCATTTAGAGAAGGGTCCTGAAATTTGTCAAAAAATTGTCCTCAGAACATGCACTTTTGGACCCTCCGAGGGGGTTTTGATGAATGAATGGAACAAGATTTATTGATATCTACATTTAATATCTACTACTAATGTTGCACTTCTATACTCTTAGTGGATGTTGGATTAAGAAGAGATAAATCATTATCACTTGAAGCTCATGAGTAGAACTAGTTATAAATGGTACTTCTATCTCGTAACTATTTCTTCCTTTGTGTTAAAGTGATATTTATGTTCAATTGTTTATATATTGATGCGTGAATGCTTGAGTTATCATTTGGCACTTCTGTATGGTGATAGCTATTTATGTATGCTTAAATATATGAGTAGATTATTATGCGATATGTTTTTCACAACTATTTCGTCTAACTTTTTATATGAAGTGGTTTATCTCTATTAAATTCTTTTCTCATAACAATTGAATGATCTTTATTACCAATTGTTATTTGAAATCATTTTAGATCGCATAATGGAAGGATTTCATCCCGAGTTAGTGTAGAATTAGATATTTATGTTTATTAGAATACAATTACATGTCATTAGATTAGAGTTAGAATAAAAGCATTTCACTTAGGAACTTTTAGAAAGGAAATATCAAATCTCAACACACACACACACACACATAAATTGGGAAACTGGTCACATATCCCCAGTCGGACCCACTATACGAAACGGAAAAGCAGTTGCTAACCAAGGTCTGGACCAGGTGGGTATCCCCCTTGTTGTAGACCCGATTTTCAGGGCTTCAACAGGAGGGTGGACTAATCTAGGTGGATATTAGTAGCTACCTTCCTATTCCACCTAGACCATGAGTTAGTTTCATTTGTTTCCTTCTTTATTTTAGCATTTACTAATTTTAGTAGTTTGTCAGGTCCAAAACTTTCAGAATAGTTTTAACCCCCTAAACAATGGTTTTTTGAGGTTCGCAACAAGATTGTTTGAGAAATCCTATAGTAATTGGAGATACCTTTCCAACAAGGTATCATACATGCCAAATGAAGATAATATGACCAAGTTATGATCCCGATAAGTTGGCTACCCAACTAAACCCAATGGGGCCCACAAACTCTTGGTGTTCCATCTCCTGGGTTAGGGTTATGTTGTTTAGGGTTTTCCCTTCTTGTTCAATAATAAATAGGCCCTTGAGCCTCATTGTAACATATTTTAGAGGCATGTAGCTGCCACATCGCTTCTCAGAGATAAGCTACCATCGCCTAATCTAGTTTACTTCCATTATGTTTGTAAGCATATTTTAGTATTATGATATTAATGAAATGAAGCGTTACTTTTGTTACATCTCTGTATTTATGGTTATATCTGTAATTTTTTGCGTTCTTGTTTTGAAAATTTTTGACAATATGTAGAGACCACTCATCTTTCTGTGCCTTATGCTAACCATATTGTGCAAGACCTATAGCCAAAATAGTAGAGCCTTGCATAATATATAACCACATAATGAAATCAACTCCATACACAACATTTGTGGCATCTGATACTAGACACCAGACATGAGATATCTCCACCTCATTTCTTGTAGATCCAAAAGAGAAATGTGAAGACAAGAATTGTTAACATAAACAATATTGTGATTCGAGAACCCATGCTTGATTTTCACCTTCTATACCATATCGATCATTGTAGCCTCGTTGTTTGCTTGTAAAGTAGTGGTTAGGCCCTTCGCTAAGATTTATATTCGAGCGTATGAACAGCATGTGATGGGGATGGTGATGAGCCTAAGCTTGTCATTTTTGTAACTCACTAAGGGGAAGAGGCTGATGGAGATGTTGCAGGAGATTTTTTATTTTTTTTTTCGATGTCACCTTAGTTGTTGCAGTGCTAGGAGCTTGTGCCCATGATGGAGAGTTTGTTGAGTTCATCAATCGGAATATAAAAACCAAGAAGAGAGGTGCATTGAATTGCATGATATTGTATGAAGGTTATAGTTGGCGAAGAATAATAATGCGAATGTGGAAGCCATAGAATGTGCATGAAGAATGGCACATGTGAGAAATTGTGAGGCAATGCAGGAAAATTCAAAGCACCGATGAAATATATATATTCATTGTCAGTTAGAGTCACACAAGTGGCATTGTAACACACATTGTGTCATTTGAATTAGATTACAGCTAGATCCATAGTTGAGTGTAGGCGTCCGTGCAAGATTATCTTTGTCTTCGAGCTATATTTGGGGTCAAATCTATTTCCAAAACCATGTTAATGGTTATGTTTCATACCACACAAATGAACTTTGAATGTAATCACATATTTTGAGGATCATAAGGATATATTTTCCATTGCGGATTTGGATAAATATGAATTTAAGAAAGCAAAGTCCAGTATCCACCTTGCTATGAAACTATATTTTGCAGGGCATGAAACTGGAACAACATATTACAAATGCACCATGTCAACCCATGGGAACAATCTATTCCCTGAAACCTAGTTTGAGATCTGCAAGCTAACAAAATGTAGAAATGGCAGAAGGGATGATCTATTTGTGTTTTTTTTAATTTCCCCTATTCTCAAATTCAAGAGTCTAAATGGAAAAAAATGCTATGCTTTGATAAAGGATAAAATGGGTTATGTTGGATTGAGGTTGATGATACTCATGGAAATATTCTCACACCATTAACATGGATGTCCACTTCACCAAATACCTCGACAAAGGGTTTTTCAAAATGTTGTAGATTGGAAAAACTAATGGATCCACCTTGGAAACCTTTATAAAGCCCAAATTTTCATAGATTCACAACTTGCTCTGATACCACTGATCCAGATCTTGGTGGCTAAGATTTAGGAGCCAAGAATGTGTAGATAAAGAGGAGAGAAATCATAAGGTCTACCAAAACACTGAAACAAAGACACACAATGAATGCCTAGAAACATAAGAAAGAAGATAACTCATTATTAAAATGGAGGAATCATTTACCACTACATTGTCCTCGACCAATCTCCTTTCACAAAATGAGGCTTGTTATTTATAGCCTTTTTCAGTTACAATACCATGGATAAATGCCATGGGTGGATGCCACTTTCCATTTGAATCATTGGGCAGGTTTGTTGGGTCTAAAATAAATCACTAATGTGAGTGGAATTTATCCTTAAACAACTCACATTTGATCCAATGGTTTAATATTTTTAGCAACCCACCAAGGTAAACACATTGTTGCAGGATAAATATGTGCTTTATAAATTTGACTAGGAGATGTTATAGTTTCAATTAAATATGATTGGAATTCAGTCAATTAAAAAATAATAGTCAATGGAGTAGTCAAAATGATAAAAAAGGAAATATTCAATCCAATGTATTTAATAATATCAAAACTATCATTGTTCAACGTTCTAGACGAAGTCAACAACTTAGTGCCAAAATACTTCTCATTAAATATTACATTTCTTCTGATAATAATTTGTTGTTTGACAAGGCCACATACTCAATGGGATTTCAACTTTTCAAAGTAACCCATCATGATGTAAGCATGACTCTTTACACATAATTTCTGGTTGCAATCATCAGAAGTAACCATCCAAGAAATGTCTTCAAAAGTTGTGAGGAGATCGACTGAGGGATTCTTGCCACACCAACTTTCAAGTAAAGTAATAGAAATAACAATTCTATATAGAAAAAGAGTTAGAAGATAATTAGATAGCTTTAGCCCAAAAATTTAGCAGTAAATATTTGGCTTGTAAGATACATTAAGCAATTTCAACTAAGGTTAAATTTGTATGTTCTACCATGCCATTCTATTGAGGATTATAGCTAACCTCTACCAAAAAAACCTATCTGAAAAAAATATTATTCAAATGGTTAATTGACATACTCTCCTCTATTATAATAACACAAATATTGAATAGTTCATTTGCATACTTTTTCATCCAATGACCTAAATTCCTTGAATATTTCAAACACATGACTCTTATTCTTTAATAAATGGACCCAAGTAAATCATGAAAAGTCATCAATAAACGTCAAAACATACTTTTCACCTTCCAAGGATGGCTTATGCATCGAGGAAAGATCATTGTGAACAATCTCTAATGGTTTCTACACATGCCATGTTTTCCTAGCACATATCCCCTACAAACTCCATCAAGTGGAAAAGCCTTTGGAAGACCAACAACCATGTCCCATGTTTCCATTATCTTTATACTTCATAAATTTATATGTTTGAGCCATTCGTTTCAAGGTCTACTTCAATTTCCATTCCTTGAAATGATAGTAGTAGGTTCAACATCTTGACAGGAGAAGTCATGGAACTAATACATTCCACCCTTTGAGTCAAGAATCCCTTCAATGGTACTTTAATTGTCTTTGTTCATATATTTAACAACGAACTAGCCCTCGGTTAATTGACGCCTCCAATGCGAGCGCGCGGAGCGAAAGGCGATTAGGGTTTCTCTGAGGAGCCCTCTGGTTTCTGCAACCTCTGTCACAGCAAACCTGCAAGGCTCTTCCCGCTGATCACACTTGCAGCCCAGTTAGCAGCTTGCGATAAAGAGGAATAGTTAGTCCGTAGTATGTTAGCCTCTAAGGGGGGGGGCCTCTGCCCCTCCCCCAAATCACGCCGATCCAAAACAGAAGGGACATGCTGAAGTGTCAGAGGAGGATCAAACGGATATCCCAGAGGAAAACACCAATTCCAGAGGTGATGGAACGAAACAGGGGGAAAAGCACCCAGCCAGATCAACCACATGCAAACCTGTGGCGGCCGTCATTCCTACGGTGGAATTTCCCAGTCACAGGATTAACGCCAGAATTCAATATATGAGGGACCATGCTCTAATCGGCAAGTTCATTGGCATCTGGCCAATGGAAAGAGCTCTCAGTAGCTGGATAAACACAAAATGGGCTCCAAAGGGACACATATCTCTCCACCTTGGCCCTAAAGGATTCTTCACTGTGGTCATCAACTGTCTGGAAGATCGAAATAGGATCCTAGATGGAGGGCCCTATTTTTTCAACTCAGCAGGCCTGTATCTCAGAGCTTGGATAGAAAGATTTAATCCGGATAAGGAAGACCTGAGCTATGCTCCAGTCTGGATCAAGCTCTATTCGCTACCCTGGGAATACTGGGAAGAAACATCTCTGAAAGAAATAGGAAACAAGCTAGGCGAGTTCATCAAGGCGGCGGAAGACACCAAGTACTGCAGATTCACTTCCTATGCTCGCATATGCGTCTACATGGATCTCAAACAACCTCTGCCAAACAAGGTAAGATTCAGGCATGAAGATTCTGAATGGATACAAATGATAGATTATGAACATGTTCCATTTAGATGCAGAAAATGTCATAATCTAGGGCATCTTTTCAGAGATTTCCCTCTAAATAGGAATATGAACTCTAGCACAAATGCCGACACTCAGGAAAAGGATGGATTCACCAAAGTGGTTAATCGCAGGAGAGGCAACAAAAAGCCCTCTCCCACCAGCCGACCAGATCTAGCCCATAAATCCAAATCCCCAAAGCCCAATAACTTCGAAGTCCTAGCTAATTTGGAAACTCAAGATCCAGCTCAAGATATGCAAAAAGTCAAAGAACTAGTCCGTGAGTTAGCAGAGGGCCCTCCGCAACAGCTACAAGAGTCTCACCCAAAAAAAATGAACATCCCTCAAGCTGATCCGCTTGTAGACGCCTCTCAAGAAATGGAAACGGACGCCCCAAAATCAAGCTCCAAGTTACTAAAAGAGACAGAGGTAGGCCTCCCAGAGATCCAGTTAATGGAGGAAGATTCGGAAAATATCGATATAGGAGAACTCAATATTTTCAGTCTGGAACTAGCATGCAAGACAGGTAACTTTGACAAGATCTCGGAGAGGCAACTGGACAAACTGGAAGAAGTCTTGCAAAAAGCGCACAAGAAACACTCTCTTGGTGTGCAAACAGGAAGCCAATGGGATGGAAAATTCATCACGAAAGACAGTAAGAAAAGGGGAAGAAAAACAACCTTGGAAAGGACCATAAAAATCGGCGAAGTGCTAGTGGAGTCAGGTCGTTATGCGAAGCTGACCAAGTACTTTAATCTCCATCCCAATCCTTCTCAATGAAGCTAATCTCCTGGAATATAAGAGGGCTCAACAGCCCCAGAAAAGTAAGACTCCTAAAAAACATGCTCATGCAGGAAAAACCCAATATTCTCTTTGTGCAAGAAACTAAATGCAACATGCAAGCTCTGGAAAAAATAGAAAAAAAGGTATGGCCAAGAGGGCAAGTTACAGCAGTGGATGCTCAAGGCGCCTCTGGGGGCTTGGCGATCCTCTGGGACTCAAGAGTGATTCAACTCAGCGACATACATGCCAACAAGAACTTCATGCAAGCAATCTTCCACCTAATCGACACCAACACCCATGGTCATCTTACCAATGTTTATTTTCCTCAAGATTCTCATCAAAAAGCAGAGATTTTGGAACATCTTTCTACCCTCAACTCCAATAGACTTCACCCTATTTGGATTGCAGGGGGAGACTTCAACATGATTGTAAGAATGGAAGAAAAGCAAGGAGGCAAAGACAATGGTATCAGAGACGGGCATCTACTCAAAGATTTCATCCAATCAAACTGGATCGTTGATCTCCATTCAAATAATGGCTTCTTTACCTGGACCAATAAAAGAGAAGGAATTCATCATATAGCCTCCAGATTAGACCATTTTCTAGTTTTGGATAATGCGCCTTCCCTGGGAGGAGATATTATTGCTTCAATCTTGCCAATTTCAGGATCGGATCACTGGTCCATTGCACTCCAATGGCAGCGACCAGGTAATTCAACTAAACGTCCTTTTCGATTTGAGAATTTTTGGCTAACTCATCTAGATTTTAAGGACTTCGTCAAACAAACATGGGTCAAATATAAGCCCACGGGAGAATCCAAAATGGCCAACTTTCAACAAAAATTGAAATTCCTCAAAAACGAAATCAAGCGATGGAATCATACTATTTTTGTCAACATCTTCAAAGCCAAGGATGCTCTCAATCAGGAAATGAAATCCATACAGCAGGGGATCATCACTGAAGGGCGCTGAGAGGAACTAGCAAAGAAGGAACAAGACATTGAGGAGAAAATGTTAAATAGAGCTCAACAGGAGGAGATTCTTTGGCGGCAAAAATCACGAATCAGATGGCTCAAGGAGGGTGAAAAGAACACCAAGTTCTTTCACAAAACTACAGTGCAACGCAAAATGCATAATCTCATCTCCCACATCCACAATGACCAAGGCGAAAGAATAGAGACGCATGCAGGTATAGAAGAGAATTTTCTTAGATATTTCAAGAAAGTTCACCAAGAACCAAGTATCAACCGAGCTCCAGCAATTGAAACAATTTTGCAGCAGATTCCCAAACTAATCACAGATGAGCATAATGTCCTTCTTCTTCAGCCGATCCTCCTACATGAAGTGGACAACGCAGTCAAGCAACTAAAAGCAGGTAAAGCCCCAGGCCCTGATGGGTTTACCTTGGACTTCTTTCATCATTTTTGGGATCTCATCCAAATAGAAGTTTGGCAATTGGTTGAAGAATCTCGTGCTCTAAGATGGATGTACCAAGGGTTAAATGCCACATTCTTGGCTCTCATCCCCAAATCAGAGGAAGCGAACACGCCTGACAAATACCGTCCGATCGCTCTGTGCAACATCATTTACAAAATTATTTCAAAGGTCATCGCCACTTGGTTGAAACCTCTGCTCCCTCTCATCATCTCGCCAGAGCAATCTGGGTATGTGGAAGGGCGTCAGATTACTGACAGAATTATTCTCACACATGAGATAATTCACTCTTTGAAGCTCACTAAAAAGCCAGGTATGTTACTAAAAATTGATCTATCTAAAGCCTTCGACAGCATTAGTTGGCAATATATCCAAAAAATTCTCATTGCTTTTGGCTTTGACCCTTCATGGACCAGATGGATTCTTAGCCTCTTGACTTCTACCTTCTACTCTGTACTCATCAATGGCATCCCCTCTGACACTTTCCGTCCCTCTCGGGGAATTAGGCAAGGAGACCCTCTCCCCCCTTTTCTCTTCATCATAATTGCTGAAGGAATAGGCCGCTGCCTTAAGTCTGCCAACATCAATAGACATTTGAAGGGTCTTTCATTTAACGACTCCCCCTCCTTTACCCATCAGCAATTCATGGACGATAATATGCTTTATGGGCATCCTTCTGTCCAGGAAGCTCGCATCTTCAAAGACATTTTGTCCTCCTTCTCGGATGCCTCGGGAGCCCTTATCAATAGAGTTAAGTCCCAAATTTTCTTCTTCAATACCCCTGTAGCCACTCAAATATCCATTGCCCGCATTCTAGGTTTCACAATTGCAAACCTCCCTTCTAAATATTTGGGCGCTCCCCTAATTTCCTCTGCCCTCAAGCACTCCTCCTGGAAAGACCTTTTAGAAAAGCTTGAAGCCAAACTCTTCCTCTGGACGCACCAAGCCCTAAACTTGGTCAGTAGAGTTATACTCATCAAGGCGGTTCTTCAATCCATGCCTCTGTACCTTTTCTCCCTTTTAGCAGCACCTAAATGGGTCCTCAAGGCAATCTGGAACCTTCACCGCAACTTTCTTTGGGGCAGCTCTGGCCTCATCAGGAAATGGGCCCTAGTCAAATGGGAAAGAGTCTGTCTCCCTAAAAATGCCGGAGGAATTGGAATCAGAGATCCTGAGCACAGCAACATAGTAATGGGCGCCAAATTATGGTGGCGATTGTTGGCTCACCCAACTACTCCATGGGCCTCCCTGTGGATGGCTAAATACGCAAGTAACAGCCCTATGGAAGATAGAATTTGTATGACGGAACTCAGCACTGGATCCATCATATGGAACTCAGCCATCCAGCACAGATATCTAATACAACAGCATAGTTTTTGGGAAATCAAAGGTGGAGACACAGCACGATTTTGGGATGACTCCTGGCAGCAATTCCCAAAGATCGCAGATCTTATGCAGGACTTCCCTATCCCTCCACAAAGACCCCAACACCCGGAAATGGTCAATCAATTCTGGGACACTTCGTCTGCCCACAAATACAGAAAATGGAAGAGGATCGATCACATCATCAGAGAGGAAGAGTATGAAGGTACCCAACTAAAGCTAGCTGATGAACTAAAAAAATGGCAAATTCCTATAGCAGCAGGAGCAGACATTCTCAGATGGGGATATGAAGAAAAAGGGACCTTCTCGGCCAGAGAGGCCTATAAAATTATAACTAACGACAAACTCATCAAGGATAACTTATGGGATAGGATTTGGAGCCCTTCACTCTGGCCAAAAGTTTCCACTTTCCTCTGGCTCCTCTCTCATAACAGGATTCTCATGTGGGACAACCTCTGGAAAAGAAGTTTCTTCGGCCCTTCAATCTGTCCAAACTGCAAGCAAGCAGAAGAAATAGCCATCCACTTACTGCAAACGTGCCACTGGGGTAAGAGACTATGGGAAAAGGCAATCTTCAGATGTCAAAGAGACAATAGGGTGCAAGGTGATCTCCATGCCACACTACGCAACTGGAATCAGGCACCTTATCACAGCAAGCTTCTGAATTCTCTTTGGCAAATCATTCCAGGTCTCCTCATGTGAAATATCTGGAAAGAGAGAAACATAAGGTTATTCAAAGGCCAAACTCAAACTCTGGAACAAATTTGGACGATTTTGCATAAAAACATCAAGGAATCTCTCTCTATCCAAGAATGGGCAGCCAAGGAGTTTCCCACAGATCCTCAAGAAAAATCAATCTGGGATAATTGGCAAATCTCTTTGCCCCTTAATGTTAGGGTCCCACCCTAACCCCCTTATCTATGTAATGGGACCACATCATAGTCAAGAGTCAATAAAGCCCATAGTAATAATTGTAAGTGGTTAATCCGCAATTAATAAAGGAACCACAGTTAGTTGCAATTGGGCCGTAGTATTAGATAGATGGTATTAGTAATAAGCGGTATTGACCCATGGTATTACATAGGAGTCATATATAAAGGATAGAAACTCCCTGTGAGGAGCATCGTGTCTTATTTTTGTAATCGAGCTCTGCTCTATTGGAGGTTGCCCCCTCAAAGAGGTAAGTGAACATTACTCTCTGAATAATAAAATCATTGCCATTCTGTGTTTTGGGTATCTTTTCTTCGCATATTCTGTGTTCTCGGTATCTTTTCTTCGCATATTCTATATTTGGGTATCCTTTGCAGGTTAAGAGCATAACAAGTGGTATCAGAGCACTTTCCAAGGCCGGTGGGATCTCCATTTAGTAGCAAATTTTGTTTTGGCTCGAGATGTGTTTCAGCGTCTTTAAACCACGAGATCTGTTGTTGAGCGCATAAATCTGCGGATTTGGGGAGGCATGCACGTAGGAAATACAAGAGGTGGTCACGTCTGTTGGACTCCCTTGTAACC
>APFE031494301.1:10326-36053 GCA_000404065.3 Pinus taeda
TAATAATCCACAAAATCGCAACCTGGATCCCAACAGACAAAATCCAGGGTCTTGTGCTCCATCTCGACCCGAACAAAGTACAAGTTCAAGCATGCAAATATGGGAGTCGAAGTCAAACATGCAGGAACATCGTCTGATTACTAGTCAATGATGATAACTGTTAACAGACATGAGAGGTACCACCAATAATGATAATGGCCCTCAAGGTACTATAGGTACAATCTACGACGTGCAAATCAGTGTGCTGGCGTCGAACACCTGTAGAATCATTTGATTGGAGGCTAATGATGGAAACCTCATGTCAAACATGAAGAACCTGCCATTGAGGCATGCAGGCTCCAAGGAACTTGAAGGGAGTCTCTAGGTCAACTTCCTGGATAATGAGCTGAATTCGACAGGAAGCGGCCTTGATCGAAGGTGGGCCATAGTGTTTCCCACATCATCGACGTGAGACAGAGGAAGGTAATGTTTTTTTTTTTTGTGAATTAGGATTATGCGAGTTATCAAAGGGAGGTTGATTATTTCACAGAGGTCAATGTCTCTTGAACATATCGGTGGAATGACAGCGGACTTGGCAGTATTTGACATCAAATGATCAGAGGTCATGGTGACAAGGCAATGAGCAGATGAGAGGTCAAACAGGATCACGCAAACCCATGGAAGCAAGTGAAAAATGAGATGAGATGTCCCCACCTAGACATGAATGCAGACAAGTGCCATGTTCAAGAGTGACATATTGCCAACACGACAATGATTCTGGTTCCATTTTCCCCACCATTTCTGGCAAGTACCCCAGTTATTTTTATGAACAAGCTTGACGGGGATAGCATATGCTTGTAAGGCGTCATTTCGACAGGATCCAATTTCATCAAGTTTTAACGAGTCTGACAAAGGAATAAATCGACGTCTTTTCGTGTTTAGAGAGTTTGAAAAGACAGCGGAAAAGTAAACTCCAGGGGTGTCCTTTTTCGTAAAGTTGTGTCTCTCGAGCCCGAAAAAGTATAAAAAAATGCTCGAAAGAACCGCCCGACCATTACGATCGAGAAGTACTTTTCATGATTAGTGATCTTGACCTGAAAAAGTAAAAAAGTGATCGAAACCACGTCGTTTCGTAACCGTTAACGAGCCTGAAATGACAAGGGCCCGACAATCTTTTTGTCTTTACATGGTCAGAAGAGTGTTTAAAGACGACTGCCTCTTATTTACATTTAGCGAGTCAAGAGGAATAACTCAGCAATCTTTTCATCTTTAAACGGTCAGAAAAGAGCTGAAAGCAGACCTCCATTTTTATTCTCTTTAACGAGTCAAAAAGGGAAAAAATACTCGGTAATCTTTTCATATTTTACGAGTCATAAAAGAGCTTAAAGGTGACTTGTCCTAGAGGAACGACTGGTATAAAGGGTAGCAACTGGTTCTGGCAATGGTGGAACTGCTCAAAACATGTAAAGGTCAAGAGGCTGGCTAATAAAACCGCTCTTAACTGCGGTCCCTCAGGAAATAAATCAAGCAAGTGAAAGCATATGATCAGCTAAAGAGATGGTGGCGACGGGATGAAAACAACCAAGGCTCATCTAATAGAATTTAGCAGATAAAGACATAATCACGAGATGTAAAATGGATATGGGTTCATTTTTACACAAGCTTGAACCATGGAGAACTCTGCTTGGATTCGGTTTCATGTTTACACAAGCTTGAAATGAAAAACTATGCTTGTTATAAGTTCACATGCCCCCAGCATAATGACGCAAAATGAGGTACATGCCCCCCAAGCTTCATTGCATTCAACAAAGTGGATGGAATGAAGGGTCACTTTCGAGATCTTGGAAAGACTCAACTTGTATTTTACGAGATATTAATCAAAAGAATCTATTTGGAAAGGGAGTTGCTTCATTTGTTAATGAGGTTGACATGGTAAAAGAACTATCCTCATAACCCTTGTTTCATTTTTTAATGAGCTTGACAAAATATTAGGAACTATGCTCGACCAGACCTAGTTTCATTTTTTAAGGATCTTGACAGAGGAAAGTGAACTATGCTCCGAATGAACTTCATCATAATGAACAGGAAGTCGTTGCTTCCAAGAGTGTCACTCCCGGTGGAAGGACAACATCTTGGAAGTTAGGACCTAATGCCCCCAGGACACTATGCATGACGGCAACATCACTGGATATAGGCACGGGATAAGTAGCCACGTAGTTGACCTACGGTAGGGCAGATTCAATTGGTGGATAAAAACCAGGAGGAGATGACAATTGCGCAGCAGGCACCGGGGGACTAAAGAACGATAATTGATCGATAGTCAAGATTCTTCCGTCGTGTGGAAAGAAAACCACACAGAAAAGTGAAGAGACAAGGGCCCCCATGGCATAAACATAGTCACGACCAAGGAGAAGACTGAAATCTAAAGCACCTTGGGTAACCAGTACGTCGATATAGACGGTTTTGCCTCCAAAAGTAATAGGGAACTTTGGAAGGATCCCTAATGGTTGACTGGTTCCTCTGTCAAACGCCATCAGATTCTGCATGACAGGCACAAGTTGTGGGGAGCCCAAAGCTTGCCAAGTAGTGGAAGGCATAAGACTGATAGATTCACCCTCATCCAAGACAGTGTCAGGTACTACCGTATCATAGGCATGTACTGTAATCTGGAAAGGCACATGGGATGGAAGGCGGAAAGCAGTCAGGTGACTCCATTCGAAGGAAACAACTGAACTACTTGGTGGGGGAATCGTATGATTACCCCCCTGCTCCGAAGAAGGACTCTCGGGATCAGCTGGGATGGGAGAGTCACTTTCAGACTTAGGAGAATCTGACAAGATGAGTAGAACATGAGCATGACACACATCCAAAACAGAGTGATCGACGGGTGATGAACCCAAGCCAACACTCTTTCCGACCAATGGTTGGTCTGGAACAGGCTTAACATAGCTAGGTTCGGGAAGAGGAGGAGGGACAAGAGAAGGATCTAAGTCAATCTCTTTCTCGACAGGGAGAGGATCTGAGAGCCTCTGATAACCAATGGGGAGTTGGAGTGAAGAAGCTGTAAGCCTTTCCAAAACAGTGGAAGCTTTATCCATGAGCAGACAAAGGTGAAGGAGATGGTGCCTTCACATAGCCTACAGGGGAATTGGATCTTCCCTTTCTTCTTACCATTGCCAGTTGATAGGGTAGCATCGTCATGAGCTTCAGAGGATGATGAGGGGTAGGGAAGATCATGAGACCATACTTCTAAGATCTTAGGAATTCCAGGATAATCACAAAGAAGATGGTCATCCTTGCACAATTTACAAGGAAACTTGACCTTTCGCGGAGGAGCAGAAGGTGGCCCGACCTGAGATGTACGTGGAGCAGTAGCTACACTTTTAATATCTCGCTTATGAGACTTCTTCTTCTTCTTCATCTTCTTCTTCTTCTTCTTAGCCACCTGGTTACTTGAATCTAGACTTTCACCATGCGAAGTAGAAGATGAGGACGTAGAAACAAGCGAAGAAGGGGAGAGGTCCACCTTGGAATCAACATGATGTTGTTCGGGTGGAGGAATTTATTGACCCGTAATTGAGACGCTAGGGACCATGGAGGTTGAGAATAACCAAACAGCCAACCCAACAGTTAACCAAGGAAGGGACAACGTTGCCATCTAAGGAGCACCAACATTCCCAAAAGGAGAGAAATGACTAGGATTCCTGTCAGAGGGGATTCCTGGGTTGGTGAACTCTGGAAAAGTTGCCATCAAAAACTAAAAATCACACACGGGGCTAAAAAAGAGTCAAGACACACAATCAAATGGCCAACAAGCAGAACCTAATAGGGCGTGTGATCGCGGCTGAATAAATTTTAAGACAGAAGGACATAACTTGACCTTTTCATCTTTAAAGAGTCGAGAAAAGGACAAAAAGATGACTCTAGTCTCCTTCAAATGTTTAATGAGCTTGAAGTGACAAGTGCTCAGATGAGCCTTTTCTTTTAAGGAGTCCGAAAAGGATCAAAAGTGACTACTCTGGAGAACTAGGCAAAAGGTTTACCAGACAATCCGTAAAACTGCATATACACCTTGGCAATCGTATGAAAACCAAGGACTTTCCGTACGACAGTCAATCTTCCTGAATGTTGTGTTCGGTGTGTTACGGGTCTAAGGTGGCAGACATGGCTTCCTATGGAGAAAGGATGATAACCTAGTGGGGTCTCCCCATATACTCGACGGTACATGGGAGCACAATTCCGTACTAGACCACTATTGAGTCACAGAAGGAGGAATCACCCAACCTTGAGTAGAAACAAAAGTGACTAGGTTTAACGACGCCGAAGCACGTCTCTAGCCTAGACCTATAAATAGTGTGCGTTATGTTCCAATGCGTTGTTAGATTCAATCAGTTCATTTTAAAGTTTATCTTGTATTATGTTTCAGTTTTCAGGCCTTACCGTATGTAATGTCTCAAAATTTCCTAAATGCAAACTATATGCCGCAATATATCATTTCATTCGATGAATGCTAACTAAAGTAAGGAGAGAGTTTCCATTCACTTCCAACAATGAAAAAAATTGATCACTAAGAGAAAATATAACAAATTCTCTAATGCACTAATTTCATCAAGAAAAACTAATGCAAATCAATTCCAAAACAGTTTTTATTTTTATTTTTGTGTGATAAAAACAAGCATAAAAATATGTAAATTCAAATCAAAGAAAACTGATCTAAATCTATGATTGATTTTTCAGAATGTAAACTATGCAATTGCAATCTATGCACAATTCACTTGAAAAGTATGCAAATGTAATCTATGCACATTTTTCATTCATATTCTGAAAATGAGAATTCTAATTATGCAAGTGTGATCTATGCAAGAGAATTCTCAAACACAAGATGATTCTAATGTAATCTAAGAACCAATCAAGTGCAAATCAAGAAAATTGGGTGAGAGTTCCAAAGATCAAAAAATAAAAACACTCAAAGGCGATTAACATTCATACATAATTTAGCCCCCCCCGGCGAATGAGGAGGAAAGTTTTTTGCAAAAACAAAAGCAAAAAGATGCAAATTTGTGAAAAGACTGAGACAAACCTCCAAGTAATGACCAAAGGAAATCAAATTAAGAATTTCTCAAAAAAGAGACTCAAAACCAGTCAAACAAGACTCTAACACACTCAAGAAGTTGAAAAAAGGTACCCAGAACAAAGACCAAGCTCAGAAGGCTCAAAACCAAGCAAATTTTAAAAGTTCCTAGGCCTAGCGCGACTGTCAGGCTGCAACTAGCGCCTTTTAAGGATTCGCGTGGGTTGTATATGAGCAACTAGTGCCAATTGGCATGACTGTTACTTTATAAAAGCGCGCCAGTCAAGTTTGCTATGAAAAAATAAAAAACAAGCAATCCAAAGCTAGGCCAATAATAACCAGGTAAACCAAGAGGCGAGAAACAGCAAAAGAACTCAACCCAGAAGGCTAACCAAGCAGGTAAAAACCAAGAAACAACCAAAAAGACAAGACAAGCTCCCTAGCAGAGTCGCCAAATTGTTATGGAGGTAAATCCCCTCTGCAGACAGAGGCGATCCCTACTAGCCCAAATTGGGTCTAGCAACAATCAAACAACACTATCACGCAATTTCCTAATTGCAAATTAAAGACCAATGATGAGGGCCTACCTGGATTCCAACGCTAGTGCTTGTAGAAGAGTTGGCGCTCCCATTCCTTTGCTCCGGTCAGTCACGATCCCCACGATCTCCGTGAATGGACACCTGCACATACAAAGAATGACACAAACACAAGCATAAAATCGAGTAGATGCAACTATATATCAGTCAGAAAGAATATAACTCATCATCATTACAAAGAACAATAAGAGTGGAACCATAATAATAGTCGTCTATTATTGATAAACAAATAAGAATACAACCATAGTTCTGAAGTCAAATCCTCCTTTGGCTGGGTGATCAGCAACACATGTCTTGCAAAGCTTGTTGTTGATGGGAACAAGCCTCTCTCTCCTTGGTTATTTGGACAAGAATCTCCTTACTTAGATTTGGCCTTATGGGAATGAAGAAGGCTTCTTGCAGCATGAACTTAACAATTCTCAATCTTTGGAACTCTGGAACTCTGAAACTAGCTTGCCAAGGAAAATGGACAAGCTTTTATAGATGGAGGAAGGGGAGTTGGGATCATCCACAATATTCATGGGATTGGCTTTATCACTAAAGAAGCTTCCATGAGAGGTGGCAAACCGCTTCCTCTTTATGGATATCCGAAGCCAAACCACCCAAATCAAGATAGATTCAGTCCAGGAATTTGTTAGGATGAATCTTCCGCTGTTGGTTTGTTAAAAAACACCACTGATTATGGTTGGCATGAGTGCGACTCTGTGCCAGAGCACCAACTGGTGTGCCCTCTTTGGAGGATTTCCCCCATTGGTGCGAGTGTTGCACTGTGGAACCGTGCTAATGGAAAAAGGGCTACTTTTAGGGGTTTTTAGCAGGAGATGTCTTCAAGGCAAATGAAGTTCATGTTCAGGGGAATGCAATGCAAGTGTTTGCAGGCCAGGTCACTTCTCATAAGTTCTGGAATGAGTCCTCCAAGATGCGGGAGAGGGGTAATAGGGACGGTGACAAATTGTTGTGTAACACTCATATATTTTTCTTATAGGCAGATCAGATATACTCTTAGTGGTATAGTGGCACTTGGAAGGTTTAATCCTAGGGCTAGCCTAGATCACACCAACGAGTTACCGATCCACCATGGTAAAAAAAAACAAGCACCATCATTATGAATTACCTTCAATCGAAGTGAGATTCGAGAGGAGGAGCATGGTGGGATTCACTCCACCACCAAGCAATTATTGAAGGTACAGTGAGGGTGGTGGCATGGCCACCCCCACATAAACCTTAGCACGCATAAGGTGTTAAGGCAATTAAGTCATAGAGGGAGAGGGTATGTTGTGTATTTGGATTTGAATCTATTCACACTTGTAGCAACTGGAAAACCTATTTCCTCTGTAGGCTTTCAATGGCATAGGAATTTCTCTAAGGAAGTTCTCAAAAATGGAAGTTGCACTCAAACTTAGGAAGTTGAACGTGGGACACCTCGTCTCCTTCTCAATCCTTCCTCATATGTTCAAATTGACTTCCCTATGAATTCAATGCTTTCTGTGATATATATGTTTTGTATATGATGGGGGATGGTCAGTCCAGACATGAAATTATGGACTAATGCAAAGTTTAGTCCTTCTATGAATGGATGGGATGGGGTTCACCCTCTTTCCTGCATATCGGGGGTCAAGAGGCCTATCGATGAGAAGCCACTAACTGATTTTAGTAATCTCGACTACCCAGGAGCTTGGAAACCTTGGGATATGGATACTTCCTAGTTTTTTTATAGAAGACAAGATAAAGCCTTACGTTTCTAACTCTACTTCCATGCAATTTATGAGAAAGGTAATTTGTGACTAGTTGATGGGTGATATTTCTTATTCTCACGAGGAATTCATGCACCAGACATAAAAGAACCTTCAAGAGAATTGGGATGGGTTTGTAATTCAAATCCATGAAGACAATGAGGATATGTTCCTCAGAGTGAGGTTTAATGGTTTTTTTTGTCGTGTTTATGTTGCTATAGACCCTGAAAGCTCCTTAATTAGACTGTCTTGTGGGCTCATCCATCTTGGGCGTCCTCCCAATCAATTTTTTGTTGTTTTCATTGTGAGACTTGTAAGTTGGAGTTCCACCTTATTGGTACATTTTAATTCTCCATACAATAATAATCAATCAAAGTTCATGGCTCACCCAACCACACACCGAGGTCGCACTCATAATGCCAGTCGGGGGCAAGGTCAAGGCTGAGGCCGTGGGAGTGGGACATCTTGTGCTAACGGAGGTCAAGGACATTGTTATCACCCCAAGAAACTCTCCTAGGTTGTATTTCGTACATGCTCGGGAACATTACAAAATCAACATGATGTTGGAAATGGATGAATGGAAGGAATGATGCTTGTTCAAGCCAGATAACCACTCCTACTTTTCTTAACTCTAGACATGGGTGAACACCCCCATACTACAAGGCTTTAGACCACCAACTACTCACAGTTTAAGGATTAAGTGAATACGGAGAATACTAACCACACCAGCAAATACACAAGACCATGTGATGGCCGGCTGCAACTAGTAAAGAGGTCTGCAAATCTATCTCCTCATGCACATATAGGATGGCAACTCTCTGGCACTAAGTAAACAGAAATCTACATAATGCATTCAATAATACATACTAGACTTCAACACAGAGGTAGGATGACAGCTCTTCAAATGCAAAACATCCAGAGTACATGAAAATTGCATAATAGGCATAGCCTGGAACAGAATAGAAGTGGAAAGTGAGCAATTAATAGCAAAAGAAGCTTGTATTAGCTGAAAATGAAGACTGAACGTTGCAAGTATCAAAGTAGTTATAGTGTCCAGAAGTTGAACCTTACATCAAAATTACAACCATCATCCTTGATTACATTGTGTTTTTGGGTATATATAGAGCTTGTTTACAAAAATAAACTGCTACCAGGCGTGAAGGGATCATAAGTGACCACCAACCACCTTAGTTGACTGATGGAGTCTCTGCTACAATCTGCATGTTTTAGTGAGCAAAATTGATCTTCTTGGATGCTCTGTTGTACTTCTCGAGCAGGTGAAGTGAGGTGTGGATGCAATTCCATAACTACTAAGTACGTTTAATTGCTCAAGGCACGTCCTTCTCTGAGCGGGCGGCGTGCAATATGAATGAAACTCCATAACCATTGAATGCATTTACCTGCTCGGATTTGTACCTTTTTCTTCTCATCCATCCTTCCTTGAATGAGGTAGCTGAAGATCTGATACGAACGGTACCGAGACTGGTTATTCTCCTCCTTCGAATGCACAGAGAAATCAAGGAGTGCGGACTTCATGGCAGGTAGACGAACTAAATGGAGGAACGAGGTTAACCGTAGGATTGCACAGATGGATGGAAAATACAACATGAAAGAGGCTATCAGGACAGTGAGGTGTAAGACGATCACAGACCGTTGGATCTCGGACAGACATATCCAACAATTGTGGGGTGTAGAAGATGCATAAGGTTTATCGGGTGGGGAGAACAGGCTTAAGGAGTAAGCGGTAATGCTCGCACTGCCTTTGGGAGTCAAGTGGTATTCATACACGGGCTCACATTTCCATTAGAACTGTGACACGTGGTGGATGGGGCAGGAGGACAACCACTTTATTGTGAGTTAACGCGCAGGCAGTTCGCGGGCATGGGAGGAGCAGATAACGTTGAATCACATGACAAGAACGATCGGACGACGAAAGAGATAACATGTTAACGAGCGGGGAAAGTGGTAGAGACCATTAGATCGTGATGCATTGATCGGATGGCACGAGTTTAATCTCACAGGCTTCCGACTGATGTGACAGGCAAACGACGAATTAAGGATTAGGCTAAGGTGTGCGGTTATATGGGTTTCTTGCTTAGTGCTTGGGGGCTATATTGAAATGGAGCTTATGCCGAGTATTGGAGGAAAACAAGGGTAGCAAGGGTTAAGAGAGTGTAAGGAGGATGAAGGAGAAGGAAGGAACAAACGGCTGTGAGCTGCCTGCTAAGCATAACACATGGCCAAACTTGTATTCGGTCCTCCAAATTCCGAATTGAATAGTAGAGCTAATAGACATGTGACCAGAACTTGATTCATATTAGCAACTTCCAGAGCATACAAAACTAATACCCACCCTCATGCCCATCAGATGATTGATGAATGGGAAGTAAAGGTTGTTAACTAGGTCAATGACCAATCTTGGAGGAGTTGGGGGACATGATTCCAGACCTGGGCCATACCAGTGGTTGTTGCTCTTATTACCAACAATCTTTATTTGTATTTTCGTTAGTGAAGACCCTTCTAAAGAAGCCTTTGATAATGAGTACTATAAGCAATTCAGGTCCTACAGATGAAATTCAAGAAATTTAGAAGGAATTTCAGTTAATTCAACGCCAAATCCAACAACAAAATGCTTTCCTTGCATGCATAGAGAAACATATCCCCTGCTTGTCTCAAACTAAGTTGTTGGACTCCAATGCCAAATACCTGACACTAGTTAAATCTTTTGATGATTAGCTTGGGCATTATATGAGTATGGTTATTTTGTTGTTTAGTATAGTTTCAGTAAATATTAAAGAATTTTTTTTTTTTTTTTGTAAATTAGGCTACTTCTATTATTATACAAAAGGTTACAAAAAGATTACATCGAGGACACCTCATAATTCACCATACTAAGATGGATTTAGCACAACTTGACACCTAACCTTGATAACTAGAGGACTGACACTTGTCACAGACCATAATTGGAAGACCAACTGACTGCCAAAAAACCGTAACCAGCTGAGAGATAGACAAAATGACCCAGACATTACTAACAGTCCCAGACTTTATCCCAAGAGTATTATAGATTACATTGTAACAGCACCCATAGGCGCGTTGGAAAACCGCTTGCGACTTGAAAGGAGCTGAGCATGGCTTAAGATTTACAGAAAAAGCCCCACAGAAAAGGCTAAGAACAAGAATTACCAGACAAACACCATTGAAACGCCCGAACTAGAATGCCCTGGAGACAGGCTCAAACATCCACAGAGGTGGAGGGCTGCTCCTCCACAATCTTGCAACCATATTGATCATACGCACTTGAATCCGTGTATGGCACATCATCTTTTGTCGGCTAACTTGGACCCGCCACCGCACCCGATGTTTCCATAGGCTGAGCTCTTTGACAGAGGACTGGAGAAGGAGGCCTTTGTTCCTCAGAGACTTCTGGTGGAACTGCATTGTCACATTTCTCAATTCGAACAAATACATAGTATGTTGAATTATCCAGTGAGCATGGGAAGCGAAACCGAGTTGAGGGATGCAAGCTATGCGCGCAGACAGCAGCCCGAACACGCCCTCTGCCTCTCCCTCGGCCTCGCCTTGCTCCCCGTGAATCAATTCCATCTGAGGAGGATTCCGTGGAGTGAGAGGAGCACTGAGGATTGGCTCTGCCTCTGGCGCCACCCGAATACCCGCCCCTGCGGCTACTAAGGCGAAGCCGTTCTCGCGTCATTTTGAAATGAAATGAAAAGTGAAATTGGAGCGGAGACTGCACAGAGAGCTATGGCTCCTCGAGTCCAAAGGCATAGGGAGCCAAGAACTCAGGCCCAAAGACGTGGAGAATTGCGGGGGCACAAGAGGCAGGAGATACCCGACAGCGGAAACACCCAAGAGCGCCACAAGCATAAACACCAAGAACCGACCAAACAAAAACTCAGGAGCATGAAATTGACAGACAATATGATCAAGACACTCAAAGGAAGAGACCAAGGCCTTCTGAGTTGAGGGCCGAGGTCTGAACCTCTGATACCTCCTCCAAGACCCAAAAACCAACTGCAAACCACACAAACGATGTCCCCAGAGCCAAGAAGCAGACAAAACAAAATGAAAGAAGTGAATTACCTTCACAGGCTCGCAGTAAATATACTACGTGGCGACTAACCATGCCATGAGCTTACCAACGCAGAGTGGTTGCATACTGAATGCCGAAGGAACTGAACTCGAGTGAGGCATAATGCAATGGGCGTCTAGCTACAGGTTGAATTTACTGCCCGCCTTCGAGTTAACGCGTCAGGGGTGGCAGGCCCTTAAATGAACCGGACAGATGGCGGGACTGGGCTGCCACTTGCCCAGTGGGAAGCCCGCCTCTGTACCTTCCCTTTTAATTTTCACCCGCAGCCGGGAGTTGAAGATCCTGGAGAACCAAGGAGTGGAAATCCTGTTGAAGTTGTATATCCCCTGCATCATGGAGATTGCCTGAGTAAGGAGGACGTTGCAGGTCAACCCCTTGGTTGGCCAAGCTATCTGCTACCCGGTTGGCCGTTCGCCTAACATGCTGGAAAAGGATGCTGTTAGGGCGCCGAAGCCTTTCTTCCAATGTTTCGAGCCTGCTGAGTAGCCTCCAGATGGAGGCTATTTTGGCCACTGAGGTCCCTACTTGAATTCTAGTAGCCACATTGATAAGGATCAGGGAGTCTCCCTCCACCTCCAACGGATAGAAATTATGTTGATCAGCCAAGCAAATTCCTTTCCACATGCCTTCCAATTCCGCAACATTGTTGGTGTTTTTGCCTATTGAACCATAGTAGATGTGCTCAACTGATCCTTTGTCATTTCTGATTACTCCTCCATATCCTGCCGGGCCAGGATTTCCTTTAGCCGCACCATCAAAATTCAATTTGAAAGTTGAGCTTGCGGGGGGGAACCATTGTGAGGGGGAGGTGGTCTTGGGAGTAGGTCTGGAATTGACTAGCAAAGAACAGGATATGTTAAGATTCCAGGAATTCCAGATGAGCTACTCTTGAGGGGAATTTGGCCAGTTAGTTTCTAGCCATGATCGAAGCGCCAACGTTTCTTGGAGGTTATGCTTTAAGAGGAGCCAGAGGATTTCTACGGGTCTTCTACTGTTGTTGAAGACCCTGTTGTTCTGTTCCTTCCATAATATCCAATAAAGAAACCCTAGAATGAGGTTCCATAAATAATTCAGAATGGGGCTTTGATAAGGGTGCTTGGGCCAAGTTCTGAGAGTGCTAGCTAAGTCCCCCTGATGGTTCCCTGTTCTTTTGTTGCATTGGTCAACTTTCTCCCAGAGCTGAGCAGCGAGTGGGAAAGTCTCCATGAGATGTAGGATGGTTTCCAAGTGGATAGTGCAGTTGGGACATCTTGAGGGACCTATGAAGCCTCTTCTTTGTAGATTATCCCAAGTTAAGATGCGTCTCTTGCTTAAGAGCCATAGGAAGGTAGATACCTTGGGCCATAATCTTGACTGCCATATGTGATTCCATAGCTAATCCTTCTCTGTATGGCTATGATCATAACGAATTGTATAAGCTTCTTTGGTGGTGAAGATTCCTTTTGAAGTATAACCCCACCTGAGTTTGTCCTGCTGATTCGAAAGCTTGATTTTCCTTTGATTAAGCTCCTGATCTATATCTTCATAAGTCTCTCCATGCCAATCTGTCTGCCAGGAGCTTGCGGGTTTCCATTGTTGGAAATCTTGTAGCACTTGCTGCTGCCAGAATTGAGAGACATTAGTGAGATTGGAATGCTGCATATGGTTCTGCCAGAGAGGTTTGTGAAAGATCGAGGCCAATTTTGGTAGCTGCTGCCATGAGTCCTCCCAGAACCGCGCTGAGTTCCCCGAGTGAATCTCCCAAAAGTTGTACTCTTGGATGAAGGCGCAATGAATTTTGGCCGAGTTCCATATCATGGAGCCTGAGATGCTCGGACTAATTCTGATTAGCTCATCCCATTGGCTTCCGGGCACATATTTGGCTTGCCACAGCTTTGCCCAAGGGACATGCGGCTTCACTAACCAATTCCACCATATTTTTGCTCCCATTGTGCAGTTTCTTTGTATGGGATCCCGTAGTCCTAGTCCGCCATTGGATTTCGTTTGGCATACCTCTGTCCACTTGACAAGAGCCCATTTCTTGTTGAGTCCTGTGGAGCCCCAGAGAAAAATCCTTTGAAGGTTATGAATGGCTTTGATCACCCATTTAGGAGTAGCTAATATGGAAAAGAGATACAGGGGCATTGCTTGGAGGATGGATTTGATCAAAATGATCCGACTAGCTATGTTGAGCGATCGATAGGTCCAAGAGGAAAGTCTAGCTTCCAATTTATCTAATAGCGTGCACCAGGATGCATGCTTAAGGGCAGAAGCCATGAGAGGAGCGCCCAAATATTTTGAGGGAAACACAGCAATAGAGAAACCCAGGATGCGAGCAATGTTTCATTGAGTGGAAACAGGGGTATTAAAGAAGAATAGCTGGGATTTGGTGGCATTGATCGAGGTTCCAGAGGCTTCAGAGAAGAGCGAGAGCAGGGATTTAAAGGCTTTGGCTTCTTGAGATGAAGGATGACCAAAGAGCATCGTGTCATCCATGAACTATTGATGAGATAAGGGATGGAGACCATGGATCGCTATGCCTTTGATCGCTTGAGAGGAAACAGCGTGGTGGAGGAGGCGACTGAGTCCTTCCACCATGAGAACAAAAATGGAAGGGGAGAGGGGGTCCCCTTGACGAATTCCTCTTGACGGATGGAAGGGCGTAGACGGAGAGCCATTGAGGAGAACCGAGAAGCAAGGAGAGGTAATGAGGTTCAAGATCCAGTGGGTCCAGGTAGCATTGAATCCGAAGGCTAGCAGCATTTGATGGATATATTCCCAACTGAGCTTGTCAAAGGCTTTTGAAAGATCAAGCTTCATAATCATTCCTAGTTTTTTTAGAATTTTTAAAGAGTGGATCACTTCGTTAGAAAGGATGATGCCATCCATAATCTGACGCCCCTTGACATATCCCGTTTGTTCTGGAAGGATGAGAAGAGGAAGAAGAGGTTTGAGCCTATTAGCCACTACTTTGGATATGAGCTTATAGATGACATTACAGAGGGAAATCGGCCTGAATTTGTCTGGTGTATTTGCTTCTTCACCTTTGGGGACCAGAGCAATGAAGGTGGAATTAAGAGAGGGTAGGAGCCAGTGCATAGAACGAGATTCTTCCACTAATTCCAAAACTTCAGTGCTGATCAAATCCAAGAATTCATGAAAGAAATTGGAGGTGAAACCATCAGGTCCAGGAGCCTTACCATCTTTTAGTTGGGCCATTTCTTCTTCTACTTCCTGCATGGAGACTTGTTTTAGGAGATTTTGATTCTGATCTTCCGTGATTATCTTGGGGATGTGCTGCGTGACCGATCTTATGGCTGATGATCTACTCCCTGTTTGTTCTTTGAGTGCTTCCTGGAAGTATTCTTTGAATTCCTTTTCAATATCTTCATGCTTTTCTAATATGTCCCCTTGACTATTATTGATAAAGGCAATGTTGTTATGCATTCGTCGTTGAATGGTGGATCGATGAAAGAATTTTGTATTCTTTTCCCCTTCCTTTAGCCACCTGATTCTGGATTTTTGGCGCCAGAGGATTTCCTCCTGTAACCTTCGAGCTTCTAATTCTGTCGATAGGGAGTGCTCCTTGTCTGCTAATTCTTCTGTTCTTCCCTCTAGTATAATGGTTTGCCATAGAGAACACATATTCTGCTCCAAATTTTTCCTTGTTTCCAGAATGTTACCAAGTTGTGATTTGTTCCAGACCTTAAGCACCTGCTTGAGGTGTCTGAGCTTCTGTTGAAATTGGAACATTTTTGCACCTGCTGGGGCAATGAAGGAATTCCATACAGCTCGCACCATCTCTTTGAATACTGGATGAGTGAACCAGAAGGTCTCGAAGCGGAATGGGCGATTGCATTGTTTACCTGGACGTGTCCATTGGAGCATGATGGGCCAATGATCAGAGCCTCCTTGTGGTAGAATGGAGGCGTGAAAATCTCCTCCCATATGAATGGAGTTATCTGAAATGAGAAAGCGATCCAGCCTGGACGCGATATGATGAATTCCCCTACGTTTGTTTGTCCAGGTGAACATGCCATTTGAGGTTTGTATATCTATGAGCTGATTACTTTGAATGAACTCTTTGAGTCCTGTGTTATCCTCTTCTAACCTCATGCGCCCTCCCTTTTTTTCCTTTAAATTCGTGATGATGTTGAAATCTCCCTCGCTTATCCATAGAGGGTACTGTCTGGTTGCGTTGAGCGCTATTAGTGCCTCCAACACTTCTTATTTTTTATGTAAGTCTTGCGGAAAATAGGTGTTGGTGAGAAGACCATGCAGCTCTGTCCCTAGGAGATGAAATGTAGCTTGGATGAAATTATGAGTGGCATGGAAATCCTGAAGTGTAAGGATCTGCGGATTCCAGACTATTGAGAGTCCCCCAGAGGCTCCTGCCGCATCCACTGAAACGGAGCGACTGCCATGCCATGCTTTGTTGAGGATCCTTTCAAGGGACACATTAGTACTTTTTCGTTTCCTGTAGAAAAACAATGGCTGATTTCTTTAACTGAATCATAGTTTTTAACATTTGGTGTTTTGAGGGGCTGTTGAACCCTCGCATGTTCCATGAGATGAGCTTCATGAGGAACAATGGGGTTGGGGCTTGTAGAACTTCGCCAGCTTTGGGAATCTCCCTAATTCCATTAAGATTTCACCTAGGATAATAGTTCTTTGTAGATCGGTTTTGCGTCCTCTTTTCTTTGTTTCTTTTAGGATTTTCTTTCTGTCCCATGGACTGCCTGCTTGTATGCCCAGACAATTATTATGTTGCGCTTTGATGAGAACCCCTTCCAGCCGATCTATTTCCCATGGAGGTATGGAGTTGTATTCTCTCTGCTTGCATGCTGTTTCAAGTTTGAGAATATCCAAACCATCTAAACTCACGGTCTCTGGATCTTCCTCCATTATTATAGGGAGACTCTGAGGTTCCTCTGTACTTCCATCTTGTAGGCTCAAAGCTAAGGCTGCATCAAGATCCATCGCTGAGGGTTGCAGGTCCACGTCTGAAGCCGGGATTTTCGAATCCGAGGAGAGAGGGAATCTAGAGGGCGAGGAGGAAGATGGATCCATAGGATTTTTGAAATGCTGGGATAAGGATGGCTGAGATGGGGAGGCCTGAGAGTCATTCGAAAGCTTATCTGAGGGGTCTTGAGGGGTGAGGATTTGGAATTGGTTTTGGGATTAAGTCTTTTTGGGGCTAGAGGGAGCAGCTGAGTGCTTTTTGGCATGCCTTCGGCGATTGGGCACTTTTGTGAAGCCTTCTGAGTCTTTATTAGCTCCATTGGCATCAGATTTGATCTGAATGTTCAAGGGACAATCCCTAAAGAGATGACCATGTTCATGGCATTTGCGGCAACGAAAAGGGATGTGTTAATAGTCTAATGGTTGAATCCACTCAAAATCATCGTGAAGGAGACTTACCGAGTCTACAAGAGTTTTTTTAAGTTGCATCTAGACGCAGATCCTGGCGTAGGAGGTGTATCTTCTATTTTTGGTTTCCTCTGCCACTTTGATGAAGGTGCCAATGCTATTGCCAATGTCCTTTAGTGTTTCTTCTTTCCAGTATTCTGCAGGTAGGGAATACATACGAATCCATACTGGAGCATGACTGAGATCCTCTGTATCTGGATTGAACCTGGGCTTCCAGTCACGAAGAAAAATACCCGAGGAATTGAAGAAGTACGGGCCACCTTCAAATATTCTGGTCTTATCCTCCAGGCAGTAAAATATTACTGTGAAGAAGCCCTTGGGGCTTAATAGCAGGGAGACTTGTCCTTTGGGCTTCCATTTTGAGGCAATCCACCTGTGTAGGGCCTTTTCGGTAGGCTAGAAACCAAGAAATTTTCCAATCAGTGTGTGATCCTTCATGTATTGTATTTCTCCATTGATTCGATGACTGGGTAGCTCAACTTTGATCCGTTCTGTGGCCTTTGGAATGCAGGTAGCCGAAGTCACCTTTGGTTGTGATGCCCCCGGTTCAGTTGCCTCCTTTTCATGTGTAGCTGGATTCTCCGCTGTTGCATCAGTCCGTGCTGGACTCTGATCACGTCCAGAGGTTTTGCCGGTTGGAAAGAGAGGTACAGAAAAGGCTGAGAAGTCCGCCGAACGGGATGATGAAGGAGGGGGGGGAATGGGCCCCGCCCCTCCCACCGGGAAGGCCATACCGAACTATATACCAGACGCCTGTAGACTGGATGGCCAGAGGCACTGTGCAGGAAGGCGATCCGAAGGGTGCAGGGGCTCAGGTCTGATCATTTGCTGCAGAGGTCAGAGTGCAACTATGTACAATATTAAAGAAATATTAATAATATTCGATACCGACTAATACAAAAACTAAACTGATGGAGCTATTTACTCTATGGTATGTATAAGTATTATCAAACCAGAATGTCTTGACTAATCACCAACGAAATTATTTTACCAAGGCCCCTTGAGATTGTGGTAGAAACTTAGCAGGAAGAATTAAAGTGAAACTTCAAAGTTTAATTTGTTTTATTGTGACTAGGTTAGGTAGGAGGTGCCATCTAAGATCTTGACAACAATATCAACAGATTTGACCGAACAACTATCTATTTCACTAGGTTTCTCAATTGAGGCCCTAAACTTCGTCGAGGTCTAGTTAAACCCTAGCAGTCCATTACAAACTTTTGGACCTGTCAGCATCGGCTCTAATTTTCAGAGGAAGATATTTTTGTAGCAGTAGCTGAAGAGATGACCATGGCAAGGAAGCAAAGGGTTTCAAGAAACAAAGCACTGATACCCAGTAACAGATTTAATTATATATATCTACTTGCCACATATGAATAATCACAATCTAAAGATTAAATAAATATTAATAATATTCGATACTGACTAATACAAAAACCAAACTCATGGAGTTATGTACTCTATCGTATGTATAAGAATTATTACACTAGAATGTCACGACTAATCACCAACAGACTTATTTTACCCAGGTCCCTTAAGATTGTCATTAAAAATTACCAGGACAAATTAAAGTGGAACTTCAAAGTTTAATTTCTTTTACTGTGACTGGGTTAGGTGTGATTAGGTTAGGTAGAAGGCACCATCTGGATCCAGACAAAAATATCAACAGATTTGACCGAACAACTATCTCTTTCACCAGGTTTCTTGATTAAGGCCCTAAATTTCATCAAGGCCTGCTTAAACCCTAGAAACCCATTAAAAAATTTTGAACCTGTCAGCATTGAATCTAATGTTTAGAGCCTTCAGGCAAACATAATGGTCTTTTGCCAAGAACTACAGATTTCAAGGCCATTTTTGGGGAACGTGGATGGTCATGCAGACAACCTGTCGATAGTTCAACAAGGAAAGGCTCAAATCTCTCCCAATTCCATTGTTGGCTCATTAGGTTTTCCCTCTTGTTTTGGTCATCATGTAGGGCATGAAGACAGATCACCAAAACTAGGTATTCCTTGCACTGAGGATGTGATGAGGGTAAACCCTCAAGACACAACCACGACCTTTGAAGATGCTTCGGTAGCAGGCTAAAAGAAGAAGGCAAGATGATAAAATGCCCCAAGCTAAAATACAGGAACCAAGCATTAGTACTAGGGGAGGCTATCAGATTAGATGAAGTTATGTCTATATTTGAAAGGATTTTGGTGGGAAGAATTAGAGGCATGCACTACTATGTAACGTGTCTGAGGAGGTGGGTGCAAGAGAAATAGGAACACATTATAGATGTGCTTCCATCTGTATGAACCATGCTTAAAGGATGGTTTTCTTTCAAATTTAGTAAAGAGGGACATGTGAATTGGGTTCTCTCGCATTACTGGAACATAAAAATGTCCCCTGTGTATTTGAAAAGGTGGAATCCCCTCTTTGGTGTCGAGTGAGAACATCTAGGTGTAGGGCCACTATGATTAAGGCTCTTGTTGTGGCCACCAACAACCCCCCTTCTTATTTAATGTTATTACTAATACTAAATAAGTGGGGACCCTTAGTAAAAAAAATTAAAAAGTTAATTAGTGCTTGTATTTCCTTTTTAATAATACTTACAATCATAAACTTAGGAAGATACCTTTGAAAAATCTAAAAATCTTAAGTTTCATGATGAGGAAAGATAAAATCACTCAAGATATATTGCATCACATGTTTTAAAATGCACTTATGCTGGAAAACTGCAGAAAACGCCAATATGTGATGGCGCATATCACAAAATCGCACCTCGCAAGAAATAAATTAACATGAAATGGGCACATACTATGATTATGCGATATTGCGACCATGCGATATTGTGATAGAGCGACAAAGTGATCTTACGAAAGAATAAAAGAGTGATATTGCGATATTGCAATCTTGCGATAATGCAATACAACGATGTGCGATATTGCAAAGAAAATTGGAAAATCACTCCATCACAAAATCTTTCGGCTCACTATTCGAGAAAACTTTTTCCATAAAATGAGACCTGGTTATGCGCTTTAATGCTAATTAATGAGTTAGTTTCTAGTTGTTAATGAAATATGGTTTTGTGTTTATCGAAGAGCCAGTTCACGTAAGATGGTATGCTTTTGCATGTCTTCGGCATTTAAAGCTTTCCCGTCACTATTCCTTCTCATTACTCTCACTTCACTTGTAAACTGTAGGAACAAAGAACAAAGAACTATACAAAGCAGTATACAGGAAACTATGGGGAAGAAAGGAAAGGCTCTCATGTCTGAAAATAAAGAAATGGCACCCTTGTACATAGACACCACATGCAACAGAGACGCGGGTATTACCACTTGGGAAGGCATGTATAATCTGCTTGAGGAAGAGAATCCCAAGGTGATGGAGGTTATAGCTACTGTAGGTTCACAGGGGTCTTCCGAAGCATCAGTTGCAGATTTAGCCTATTTTTTCTTGCATCAGATAGTGGCAAGGCCCAAAATTATCCCCTACACAAACATGGTTAAATGGGTACTAGACAACGCTGACATTAAAAACAGACAGTTTAAGACTCAGGTTCAGGGACTTACGAGATCATTATTCACAAAATGTGAGCTTTACACCCGCTAAAAGAAAACATGCAAGAGGCAAAAATCACACCAAGGAAGCCCGGATCAAAAAATGGAGGCAGTTTCCGATGCCCGAATCGTGCATCACTGGGTAAAACATCTTGAAATGGAAAGCCTCTAATTGCTCAGCTACTTATAAGCTCCAGAAATTCGGAAGGAGTATGTTAAAGATAAAAAGGTAAAACTTGAATCCGAAAATCAATGGTAATAGTCAGAAATATCCTCAAAGTAGTATGTGTATAGGTACAACACTTACAGGCAGGTTGGAGACAGAAGGCTCAAGAAAAGGCATAATTAATCAAAGGATTAACTAAGTTGAATTGGGATTCTTACTGGACATATTTAGTAAAAACTACACAGTCAGTATATGACTCTCAAAAGCCTAATCAATTTAGCCGAAAAGATGGCACCATCTCTTACTGATTCCGTTTTCATAGGGAAATAAAAGGCTAAAATTGGCCAACCGACTCTTCACAAGCAAATGCCGAATGCTTGCGATTTTAAGGAGAAAATATAGAAATAGTTAGATGTTAGTTTTAGATTTAATTTTAGAAATAGTTTTGCTTTATTTTTTCCTAGAAAAAGGATGGTCATTTAAACCGTATCATATATTTTTGTAATAAGTTATTTTTATATGTAGTTAGTAGTATTTAAACCCTTCTCATGCATTTAGAGAAGGGTCCAGAATTTTATCAAAAACTTGTCCTCAGAACATGCACTTTTTCACCCTCCGAGGAGGTTTTGATGAATGAATGGAACAAGATTTATTGATTTTTGCATTTAATATCTGCTACTTATGTTGCACTTCTGTACTCTTAGTGGATGTTGGATTAAGAAGAGATAAATCATTATCACTTGAAGCTCATGAGTAGAACTAGTTATAAATGGTACTCCTATCTCTTAACTGTTTCTATCTTTTGTGTTAAGGTGATATTCAAGTTTAGTTGTTTATATATTAATGTGTGAATGCTTGAGTTATCATTTGGCACTTTTGTACAGTGATAGCTATTTATTTATGCTTAATGTATGAGTAGCTTACTGTGCGATATGTTTTTCACAACTGTTTCGTCTAAATTTTTATGCGAAGTGGTTTACCTATATTGAATTATTTTCTTATAACAGTTGAATGATCTTTATTACCGATTGTTATTTGAAATCATTTTAGATCACATAACAGAAAGATTACATCCTTGGTTAGTATAGACTTAGATATTTCTGTTTTCTTAGAATATGATTTCATGTCATTAGATTAAAGTTAGAATTAGAGCATCTTAATTAGGAACTGTTAGATCAGAAATATCAAATTCTACACACACACACTCATGAATTGGGAAACTGGTCCAATATCCCCAGTCGGACCCACCATACCAAACGGAAAAGGAGCTGCCAACCAAGGTTCGGACCGGGAGGGTATCCCCCTTGTTGTAGACCCAATTTTTGGGGCTTCAACAACTCCCCAGCCTCCCCCTTCAACATTAGACGGGAGATGTATTTCAGTGTATAAGGGATGACCTCGATACTTATCTTGACTTCGATAGATCATACTTGGAGATGGGGGAAATGTATTATGCCAGGGTCGTTGTCTATCTCGACACTAGGGATGGATTAGTGGAAAATCTGATACTCCACTACCTAGGATATGTGCGCAACTAAATATTGGATTATGAAGGGAAATCATTTTGATGTCGATGTTACCACAAAGCCAACCATGTTTATAATGAATGCCCCTTGTTAGAATATATAATTATTTGATATATAACAAAGGATTAATACAAGACATGACACAAAGAAACCCTTAAAATACATGATACAAAGTAACCCTCCCATGTGCATTTTTCTTGCAACATATCACCCACAACTAGCTTGCCTAAGAGAAAGTGAGGACCGGTTGGACTCAATGCAACAACTAGTTCATCAAATTGTTACTGAAAATGTCCAAATGAGAGAATAGGTAGAGCAGTCATAACAACATAATAAGAAACAAAAGACATATGAGCTATCCTTTATACTTGAGTAGGAAATTGTCACGTTTAAAGTGGTAAAGAATAAACTATGAGAACCAATGGATAGGGTAGATACTCTTAACATTCTCCTCAATTACTAGCTAACAAATTTGATAGTCGCCTATAATGGATTTCATATTCAAAATGTACTTAGTAAGGACTTGTGTTGTAGGGTACAAATATCTTAGTGATAGAAAGCTAATAATGTTCCCAATACTCTTAGTTATTCCTAGACCACTCTCTTGGCCATTATGATTCTCACCCAAAATAAAACAACATTTGGCCAGGTGTATAGACCCTTCTCTTACCTCATATTTGATCACTGAGGTTGATGGATTATGGTTGGTGTCTATACCTGCAATATAGTTCCACTAGGACCTGGATGCAGGTGACCACTAAGGCATTTAATGGAGAATCAACTGATCGGTAGCGTTCAGACAAGCCAGATGGTGGCCAATGCACCATCCTATGCCCACTTGAGCCGAACTCAGGCTCACCTACAAGATGCATTTAATGGCCAATCAAGCCGAGACATGGACATCATTTGCCTTGATATGGAGCCTCCCAAATCCTCAGTCTTCCCTCCTTCCCTCAGTATCTGCCTACCCCAAGCTAGAAATCCCTGTAGTCAGACTATTATCGGGAGCCGTTGTTGGCTACTGTGTTGTGTCGACCTTGGAAATGGGCATCACTATTCCCATTCCAGGCTTCACCCCTGGAATCCTGCCCAGATGCCCTCTATTCATGCTTTTCTTTCCTTCCCATCCTTCCATCCTACTGAATTCCCTTCCCACCATATTGACATGGTCCATCATCGAATGAGGAGTCGCAGAGTTGGTACTCATGGTGGCAGCACTCGCCCACAGGCAGCGCAGAGCTCTGAACCTGCCTCACCTTCTCCTCCCCATGAAAATCCTCCACCTCCCAGCGTGCCTCACAGGAATTTTCCTCACACTTGCAGTGGTCGGGTTTGTGTGCAGGCTTCAATTGCTGAGCATAGCAATTTCAAGCTTCATACTGCTACATTCCCTTTGCCCCCCAGTTCGGTCCCTCACTCGACTCAATTCAGGTTCCGAAGCAACCTAAAAGAACCTATCACCGCCAACATAACCATTGTCTTCTCTGGAGAAAGGGAGCATCACGACGCTCCTTTGAGACACTCTGAAATGCAACATCAGGAGGAGCGCAGTCGTGGAATTGGCCTTGATTCTGGAATGCCCCCGGAGGAAGAAGGTAGAGGAATACGAGGTGGCGGTCTGCATGCAGAAGGTGGACACACTGAAGACATTCGACAACCAGGTGGCAGCTCAGTTGGAACGTTGGTTTCAATGGTTATGGCTGGCAGTACGAGTGGCACTCTTCCGGCGAGGGAGCCACAAGGTGGCATGGCGGAAGGCGGCATGACAGAAGCGGATGAGGACTGGTATCGGTATGCACGTCGCATAGTTAAGGAGGCTCCAGACTAGGAAGAACCCAAATAAAGCCACATGCATCCGCTGCCACCCACGTGCCAACTAAGGTCTCAACTGCTGTCTGGTTTGGTCAAGTCACTTGTGTCTATTTTTTGTCCGATCGAAAGGTTGTTCTGTCAAAACTTCACCTGTGTCATTTTGTTTTGTGTCAAAACTTCTTTTGAGTTCTTCTGTGTTGGGTCAAGGTCTCATGTTTGGTTTTTTTGCAATGGAAAACTGGTTTCCACTAATATGGGGTAGTTTAGACACTCCTGATGAACAATGTTCATAACGGCTGAGGCTGGGGTGGTTTCACCAGTTTCCACTAGGTGTTGGACCTACTAACATGTCAACAAATTCATGTTCTCCCACTTCCTCTCGACCTTAAAAACATAGCATATATGGACTAAAAAGAAAGCTAGGATAGGTTCGTAAAGAAGAACTACAATTTTTGTTCTCCCACCCTCCTGTAGTTTTAAGGAGACTCATGGCCCAATTCCTGATACCTAAATTCTTAGTTTTGACAGAATAACTAGTGTAGGGATTGGTTAAACTAAGTATACCCATAAATTTGGAAATCAAGTGTATTAATATGAACACATAATTGCGCATTCACCATGCACATAATAATCAATAGTATATCCTAGGCACATTTTAAAATTCATGTGCATACATGACGCCATTCTAATAAGAAATACATAGTGAGCATCAAAGCTCAAACATTCATTTAGATTTACAAACATAAAAGAGATTGGACCATTCACAACATAACAAGATTCATCGCACTCCATATGTACACTTATCGATATGTGTGTTTAATGATGACTAAAAAATGAAGGACTTCAACTTTTCACCCAATTTTTAGCCAGCCGCATTGTAATCTTTCTTGTAGCTGATTACCTTGAGATAGATCCAAAGTCTAAGGGGATGCATACTAAGGGAAATTTAAACTCGAGGCTTAATGACATAACCAAGAGAAGGAGTCCACAACTTAGTTATTTTAACATCTCTTCAACAATAGTAAGCACCAAAGTGACTCACTCATTGAATGCAATGACAAACAAATTGTCTCTGATCGTATCAAAAAAGATTGAAGGGACAAAAGTGGAATTGATGTCCAGGAAATCTTGCAAAGGAAAATTTGTTGCGTTCTTTAGAGTCGGCTACACCCACAAAACTAAGAGCCCAACGAATCCTTGTCTTTATATAAGATAACGTGAACGGTAAGTGAAAAAACAACCTCGGTATATGCACGAGACAGTAGTAGTCTGCAAGCTAAGAGTCAATTTTACAGTTGTTAGATAATATTTTCTTAAATTGATATGTTTGTCTTAATTGTTAATTGTCCTAAATGAGTTTCATTTTAAGTGGTCACTGTCTTAAATATAAAGCTGTCTTAAAATAATTTTCTTAAATTGTTTTTTTCTTAAAAAAAAATTGTCTCAATTTTTTTTTGTCTTAAATATAAAGTTGTCTTAAAATAATTTTGTCTCAAACTGTTTTTGTCTTAAGTTTAAAGGTTTGTCTTAAAATATTTTTGCCTTAAACTGTTTTTGTCTTAAATATAAAGTTTTGTCTTAAAATATTTTTGTCTTAAATATAAAGTATTGTCTTAAAATGTTTGTGTGTCAATCTGTTTTTGTCTTGAATTTTATATTTAAGACAATTCAATTGATATTAAATTTTAATGTAAAATAACTAAAATAAAAACTGACTTTTAAGACAAAAAATTTCTTTGGTCTTAAAAAAATATCTTAAAAGTACCCTTAGTGTAATAG
>APFE031494301.1:37177-66881 GCA_000404065.3 Pinus taeda
CCATTTTATTTTATTCATTTATTATTCTTTGGTTATTAATTTATTTAATTCCTTTTTTAATTTATTCAATTTAAATCACCAGGGATAAGTAAAGGGGGGTTTTAAGAAAGATTCTCTTTGGTTATTAAATTAATTTATTTAATTCCCTAGGGACAAGAATGCTATTCTATTTTATTTTTCTTATATATTATTCTATGGTGGTTAAATTAACTTATTTAGTTATTTAAATCACTAGGGAAGGTTAAGGGTTTTTTTTCCACTAAATCAATCTTATTAAAAAAAGAAAAACCTTAACCTTCCCTAATGATTTAAATAATTAAATAGGTTAATTTAACAACCATAGAATACTTGTTTTTGTGCTTAGAGGAACTCTACACTTAGAGTGGAGATGTTTGCAAATAAAATTGTGTAACATTAAAAAAGGTATACAAACAAACATTAGAGTAGATTTAGATTCATGTTTTGAATTTGAAGTAAAAATAAGAAATGATATAAATTTTATTACATGATAATAATAATAATAATGAAGATTATCAGAAATGGAGATGACCTTTAGAGCATCCATCTCTTGGCGACTAGGGTTTCCCTATCCATTACCATTGTCTATTTGCAGGAGTCATGTGTTAGCATTTGTGTCATTGTTAAACCTTTTGTGCATTGTGTAATTGATTTTGCCTTGAAGCTACAATCATTGCTTATGGATTCATGGCTTGTGGTCATTGTGTGGATTTCAGGGAAGTTTCACCAAGGGTGATATGTTATGTTGGGCTTCTGCTACTTTGATAAGATGAGAATTTGTCATCATTTTGGATAGTCTTTGAGGGATTTCAATCAGGTGTGATATTTGATGTGTGGCTCCATGCATGCACAATGAGGGCCCCAACTGTTTTTATGAAGAAGGCATAATCAATCCCTTTTATGGATATGGGTTTTTCTCCCCAAGTGAAAAATAATGTGCCAATGTTGAAAGAAAAATGGTTATTGGGCAAGATTTCTAGCTTGTGGTCGAGTTTTGAAATTGTTGAATATTGGGTCTCTGTCAATTGGGAAAATCATGACTACTGTGGAAATGAGTATTACATATTTCTCCTTGAAAACCACAAAGATACACACTAGATCTATAAATTGGTTCCTTATTTCATGGATATCATAGATTTGTTTCTCACTCATTGGTCTATGGAATTTAACTCCATGATGGAGATATCCTCTACACTTATGTCGATCAGACTTCCTTATCTCCCTCTTATTTTTTGGGTTCCTTACATTGTTAAGGATATAGGATATAGATTGGGCCGATGTATCACCATTGATAAATCTCAGAATAATCTTTCATATGCCAAAATTTGTGTGTAAATAGATTTCTCAAAGGGCCTCCCTAAGAGTATTCAACTAAATTTGGATGGTTGATCTTACCTACAAGTTTTGGATTATGACTAGGTTCCTATCAAGTGTAATCTATGTCATGAGTATGAACACTTTGTGGAAAGTTGTCTAAAAGCTTTAATCTCCCAAGGTTCTTCAAAATCATTGCCTTCACCTAAAGAGAATCAAGAAGAAAATAAGAAAGGATCCTCTCAAGTGAAAAGGAAACACAAGAAGCAAGGAAATAAGTAGCAACTCACATTCATGAGGATGAATCACTACATCAACACCTTTATCACAACAATTATTGAAGCCTTGAATGTCCTTGAGCAATAATATCAGAATATTGAGATCCAAATGGATCTGCCAATGCGAGATGAGGTCCCTTCCAAGTATGCTCCTCCTTATTCGAAAAATGAAGAAGGCCGAGATCAAGACTCTTCTAAAGTTTCTTCAACATTGAAAGAAAAAGTAGGTAAGGGGACCAAGAAGAAGCACACACCCTCCTCCTCTTCCCCTTCCTTATTAAACTCAAATCTACCAAGTATCATTTTAAACCTTCTATCAATCATCGAGATGGATCACATTTTTCAAGGTGTAATTGATAGAATTAGGTTTAAAATTTAACTTACCCTAATAGGTTTAAATTTAGAGAGATAGAGGATGCATACTTTATAGACTTAAAAAAACAAATTGTTGTGTAGAGGGGATCCCTTATCCAACAAATTAGGAGATTTCATAAACCAATTTAGTATCTTACTTTACCATGACAATAAATAATTTATTTATTGTTGTTGTTGTAAGACAGTTTAACACAACTAAAAGAGAGTCAACTAGAATATATATATTATAATATATATATATTATATATATATATATATATATATATATATATAATATATATCAACTTAGGAATTGATTTACACATAAAATTCATCTTAAATCTAGATTTCTCATGGATATCTAAAATCAAATTCTTTGAAATGCAAAATCTTCCCTATTTTATTTTTTAATTATAAATAATTTCCAAATCTTTCTTCTCATATTATAAAACTAAAATTAATATAATTGCATTGGTTCTCAATATTATGTGTTCTACATATCAACTACACATAAACCACAACAAGAATTCCACCCCTTTCTTATACTAAGCTAAAAACACCTTTTAATATAATAAATTAATACTCACCAATCTTATTTTAAAAACAACATTAAAATACCTTATTTATAATACAAATAAAATAAAATAAAATATAATTCTCATATATATATATAAAACACCTCCCAACACAATAAATATACCTCATTATGAGGTTAACATAACCCACATACACATATTCATTACACATTTTAAATCTTGATGTTCATGAAATTAAGTTTTGACAAGATATTTTATATAATGATCATGTGCTTGAAATTAAGTTGTGAGAAGAAATTTTAAGTCTTAATGATCATGTTCATGAAACTAAGCTGAGACAATAAATTTATGAGATAATTTATGAGATGAAAGCTCTTGAATAGACCATAAGCATGCATTTCATGTCCCCATTCCATCATAACGTGCAATTTCTTTTCTATTTCTCGACAATGTATGTCTCAAAAGCTACATTAATCGTGTAGGAGTTAAGTTTATGTCACATATTTCTTTAATTATTTGTGTGGGGATAATAATGAGCCATTGCTTCTTATCTCGGAACATATTTACAACAAATGCTTTCTCAAATCTGAATGTGATACTGGAAGCTATGATAGATACAACCACAGCAACAAAACATGGCTCACTTCCAAAATTGTGGTAAACGCACTCTAATTACAGTCTGGTAGTTGGGCTTGGTAATCGACATGAACATGGGTTGCAGACATCATCATCATGATCCAAGTACATTGACATTTATTATTTATATTATCAATTTCAAAAATTATCATCATATGATATAGTAGAATATTTGAATATTCACTCATCTTAGTTATCAACAATACAATAATATTGAACATTTTATCTACAACTATGGGGAAGATATTTTAATAATTTCAACATCAAAATATCTATATTTCAAAGATTATGATTTATTCAAAATAGTAAAATATTTAAATATTCACGGATTAAGGATGTGAGAGTGATATCACATTTTTTTAATCATTGGGTTGATGTGTCCTCCCTAAAGTGACCACATCACAGTGACCCCAACTTCCTCTTGGCCTATTGGGTGTAGCCACATCACTCTTCGTTGCACAGTAATATGCCTTTTTTGTTATAAAATATAATGTTGGGTACTTTGCCATGATACGTTGAATGCCTAGCAGCTGGCCATACTGCACCACAATGTCGTCTTGGTAATAAAATCTCAGTTGGAATTTCTAGGCCTCCCTTCAAATTCTCTAGGGTAAATCAATTGGGGTCATGCAACGACATAAATGTGTCATAGCAACCAATGGCCCATATCACTTCTTGTGTGCTAGGATAAGGCACCTAATTATAAGGACATCTAAGGCTTCAAACTCACTCTTCCACAATATTGTAAACTCCTAGCACTGTGCATCCTATTGTGGAGATCAATATGTATAGTTGGGATTTTACCCAAACCTCTAGCACATTCCTCCTTAACTAAACATCAAGTCTAGGCCATGTGTGTGTAGCTATCTATCTATATATATATATATATATATATATATATATATATATATATATATAGATATATATATATACCAAGTCTCGCCATGCATACCATTTAGGTCAAGTATCTACTTAGAAAGGTCATAGGAACCAAGCCCATTTTTGAGCAATTTCTCAAAGAGCCATCACCTCACTTTCACATAAGAATAATGGCATATGTTGTCATTAATCTAAACAATTATCAGCTTTTCAAACATAGATAGGATATCCACATCCATTATAAGGAAACATCACACATTTAGTTTACAAATTCATTACATAATTATAAGAAAAACTACAAGACATTCAAGCATTTAGTCAATAATTCCATGCACCGTCATTCAACAACCATGCAACATTTCTTAGGGTTATATCTTCATTCCACAAGAAAAACTGCTACTTCTACAACTCTTAGTTAAGTACATTCATTTACAAAAAGGAAAATGGCCAAACTAAAGGTTGGAATTCAATTTTCCACCCAAACTTAGACTCGCTATAGCTAGGTTCACTTACAGTAGTCACCCTGGAGCTAGATCCATGATCTAAGGGAATTTTTCTTCAATATTTTTTAGTAATAGGTCATACTCAAGTCAAAGAGGACATGGATTAATTATTAAATCAAGTGGTTTATTAGCTCTTTAAGTATCACCGTGAGGGGTTTCTCAAGTAATTATTGGCAAGCACTCATCCCCATTTTCCTCAGAATTGCTTGAGCTCCTCTAGTCCGCAATTTAGCTTCCCATGGAATTTCATTCCCTCCACTTTTTAGGTCTCCCTAGCACTTCTCATGTGCTTTCTCAAGAATAAAATCCAAGCATGACATTGTTGTGCAAATTCTTTTTTTATAATTACTCAAGAGTGGCTCTTCATTCTTCTCTTGGATGCTTCTTCTAATTTTACTCTTTCATCTTAGATCATGGTTCTTCATTCCTACTCATTAGGCCTATTCATAAAAATATATTCATTTATAATTTATAGTACCATTACATTACAAAAATCAAGGGAAAAGTATACCAGGGTGTCAAAGATATGTCAACTTCAACATAGTTTGTTATATGGCTCCCTCTTTTGTATATGTTAACATTTTTTATTAGATATGGATGCCTTCAACCAACTTAGAAATAGGTAGTATATTTTCAATTTTATTGCCCCCCACATGAAATCTCCCTAAACAACATTATTACTTAGCTAAATGCTTGGTATATTTGAAGTATTTTCTAGCATTAAGTAAAATTTGGACAAAATATTTATTTTCTCGTCACTGGTATGGCTTCCCTAGTGGAAGAACACAGATAAAAAAAGAATTTATGTACACTCTCTTTTAGAAAATCGATAAATTTTAAAGCTTACAAAAAAAAATATTACATGATAATAATAACAAATGCAATAAATATAATATTTATTTTTCATTATCAATTTATCATAGACAAGGAAAAAGATTGTTTATTTAATTAGCTTATAGTAATAAAAATAATGAAGACTTATTTGTGCATTTGGAGGCACTCTATATATAGAGCAGAGATGTTGTCAAGTAAAATTGTGTAACAATTTTTAAAAAAAAGTACAAATAAACTTTAAAGTAAAGTTAGATTTGTTTCAAATTTGAGGTAAAAATAAAAAAATGTTATTAATTTTATTACATGTGATAATAATACTAACAAAGATTTATGTTTCAAATTTCAGGTAAAAATAAAAATATTATTAATTTTATTGCATGTTATGATAATAATAACGAAGATTGTGAGGAATGGAGATGACTTATACAACATCCATCTCTTGGCGGCTAGGGTTTCCCTAACCATCACTTCCTTCTATTTGCAAGAGTCACGTGCCAACGTTTGCATTGTTATCAAACCCTTTGTGCATTGTGCAACATAGTTTTCCTTGAAGTTGTTGTCATTGCTCATGGATGTTTGGCTCATGCTCACTATGTGGGTTTCAGGGAAGTTTCACCAAGTGTCATATGTTTTGTTCGACTCTTATTGTTGGGATAAGATGAGAAGTCGTCATCATTGTGGATAGTCTTTGAGGAATCTTAAGCAAGTGTGATTTTTGTTCTATAGCTCCATGCATGCACATTGAGTGCCCCTAATAAATTCATGAAGAAGGCATAATCAATCCCTTCTTTGGATTCAAATTTATGTACCCAAGTGAAAAACAATGTGGCAACATTGAAATAAAAGGGTTATTAGGAATGTTTATTGGATTTTGGCCATGTTTTGAAACTGTCAAATATTGGGTCTCTGTAAAGTGGGTAAATCATGCACCCTCACACATTTTCTACTATGGGTATGGGTATTACGTGTTTCTCTTTGAAAACTAGAAAGATAGATATCTGATCTAAAAATTGGCCTTATTTCATGGGTAACATAGGTTTGTTTTTCACTCACTAGTCTATGGAATTTAACCCCGTGAAGGAAATATCTTCTACACCAATGTGGATAAGACTACCATATCTACCTCTTACTTGTTGGGGTCCCAATATTTTTAAGGATATAGGAGATAAGTTGGGATGATTTATCATCATTAATACAACTCATGGGGACAATCTTTTTGTATGCTATAATTTGTGAGGAAATATATTTCTCAAAAGGCCTCCATGAGGCGATTCAACTGAATTTGGATGGTTGGCCTTGCCTACAACTTTTTAATTATGACCAAGTTTCTTTCAAGAGTAATCTATCTCATGAGTATGGACACTTTGTGGAAAGTTCTCAAACAACTTTAGTCTCCTGAAGTTCTCCAAAACCACCACCTCCTCCTAAATAGGAGCGTGAAGAAAATAAGTAGAGATTCACTCTAGTGAAAAGGAAACAAAAGAAGCAAGAAAATAGTTAGCAACTGACATATAAGGTTGAATATTTGTATCAACCCCTTTCTAGCAACAATTTTTGAAGTTTTGAATGTCGTTGAGGCAGAAGATGAGAATTTTGAGATCCAAATCGATTCACTAGGGTTAAATCAAGTCTCTTCAAAGAATGTTTCTCTTGATCCAAAAAATGAAGAAATACTAAATCAAGACTCTTCAAAGGTTCCTTTAGTATTGAAAGAAGAAGAAGCAGGTAAGGGAACTCAGAAGAAGTACAAATCGTCCTCCTCTTCCCCTTCCTACTCAAAAGTGATTAAAAATAAGCATTCTTCCCCAATGGTAACAAGAAGTAGGAAATATGATAGTAAAAGGAACTTTAGTCATGAGCACTACTTGACCTAATGGGTCTAATGTTGGGTTTTCTTCTAGCAATTTATTGATATATTATATTTATGCATTTTCTTATGCAAGAAATTTGTTACAATATATTCCTTCTCCTATGTAGTAGAAGGAATAAAAATTAGAATATTTAGTTTTGTAACTTTTCCCTCCTTGTTCTTATCAGGAGGAGGATGATTTTTTAATTTTGTATAAAAGTGTCATTAGATGAAGCTAGTCAAAGGGGCTCACAAGAAAGAAACTATATTGTAATATTTCATGTGTATTTGTTGTGACTAAGCATAGATTTAATACAAACTATACTAATTTATGTTAAAATAATAATAATAATAATAATAATGAATGTTTACTTTTGATTATAAGTTGGTCATGAAAAAAGGGGAAATTATTTATTTAAATACTTTATAGTGAGAAAAGTAGTGGGAGCTTATTTATGCTCATAAATTATCAGTGGCATTAAAAAATGACATTTTCTTATCAATTGGTAATGTCTAGAAAAGATTGCGCTCTATTCATTATTGATTGCACGAAGAGTAGCTAGGTGCTCTAGAACCTAGTACTAGGGAGATACTATCACATAATATCACATAACAAAAAACAAAAACAAGAGGGGGTAGCGTTGAAGAAATTGGTGATGAATTCCCACTCAAAAGGCCTCCTATGCCTTGAGGAAGACAAAGTCGATGCACCACCCCATCACATTGGTAGTGGATGTCGTGGAGCCATTGTGTACCGACAATGTGAAAAATTATGGACAAAATATAAAAGTAAAAACCCCACCCCATTTTAGTACCTTGAGGAGAAAATGTTGACTCGCGTGCAAATGTAAGGATTATGGTTACCAACTAGACCTAGAAGGTAGAACACTTCCAACTTGTGGAACGTATATGAGGGATTACTACCTTAGTCACTAATGAAGAAACTTGGAACATGATTAGATAGGTAAAAGTCATGATAAGTAAGGTATATATGGACAACCAGAGAACCCCAAGGAGGAATAGAGATCACAATGACAATTTTATTAATAAACCCAGTTTCTAAACCATATAGAAAAGAACTCAAATACCACACATCACATACAAGAACTAGACAATTAAAGGACATTCTTAATGGCTCAGACATTTGCAGAGAGTCTAGTGATAATACCACCACAATTTCAAAATTAAGGCACCCCATGTTGTGTAAAAAAAAAACACAAAAAACATTGGTGATGAACCCACTTCGAGAAGACATGGTTAAACAAAATTCGATAACAAGAACAATTAACATGAAAATACTATGGAAAGGTGTTAGGCCCCTATACTACTAGTGTAAACCCTTATTGTTATTAGTACAACCCCCTTATTATATTGTTGTACCCATGTAGTCCCCATATTGTTACTATTGTGACCCATAGAAGCCCACTATTGTTATTATTATACCCTTACATTATTATTGTTATATCAGCTTTGATTATATTATGATCCCTTAGACTCCTATATATAGAAAGGAGGTCTTTTCATTTGTATCATCTAAGAATTGTTCATTTGTGTAATGTAAATGAGGTTTCCCCCTTGTAGAGGCTTATTTCTAAGGCATTCATCTATCTTTTCTATCCTTTTGTGAGTTGGTTTCATAACATTTGGTATCAGAGGTTTGGATTCTAGGGTTTCGCTGCTCCAAATAGGTCATCATGGAATTTGTTCTATAACCTTTTTTCTGCGATGTTTCAGATGCTACAAAAAAACCCCATTTGGGCTGAAATGGTTTTGAACCTTGGATCCAAATTTTAAAGATTTTTGTGCTATATTTGTGGAGATATGATCTGAGGAAGTTGGCATTTTTGCAGACTCCCGAATTACATTCCAAATAAGTGACCTAGGGAAAATAGTCATAACTTGTGTTTTGAGCATCAAATTGAAATTTCATAAGAATTTACAAAAAGATGACAGAGTTTAGTTTCCTGTGTATATTGTTCTAATCCTAAGGTAAAAACAATGATACCTAGCACTTCATACAAGTTCGCTCTTCTGCAAAAGGTATATAATCAGGTAACCTTGGGCGATTGTGCATAACTCTTTCTTGGAGAATCTAAATTTGATCAGACTGGTGGCATTAGAAAGAGGACGCAGAGGGATACCACAGGTCACAATTTCAAAACTTAAAGATATGAATGTACAAAGTTATAGTCGTTTCAAGATCGAGATCCTAAAATCGAGAAAAAGCGAGATGAGGAAGTTGATGGCAAGGATCCGGTAAATTGGGTACTACAGATGGAGAAATATTTTGATCTACATGGTGTACCACTATTATAAAAGGTATGTATTGCATCTTCATGTTTAGAACAAGAACAATTTTTATGGTATAAAGGGCTTTGTTCTCATAAACAACTATTATGTGGTCAATTTTCATGGAGGAAATTATAGCACATTATGAGAATACAAAGAGAAACACCTTCTTTAGAGCAACACAACAACAATGGGAAGAAAAAGGAGAAAAAGGGCTTTGTTACAAAGTTGAAAGCAAAACTATGGCAACAAGGAAGTCTACCCCTCACAACTATAAAGATGAAAGTGTTGTTTCTTCTGGCCTTCCACAACCTACAAGGGTTACACCACAACAATTGGAAGAAAAAAGAGAAAAAGAACTTTGTTACAATTGTGATAACAAATATAGTAAAGGCCATAAGTGTGCTGATAAGAAATTATTTTACATTGATTGTTGAGAGGAGGAAGAAAATGATCAAGAAACATCAAAAGAAGAGGATATATGCCAGGACCCAACCCCAGAAAAGAAGAAATGAATCCAACCATATCTTGTAATGCATTGGCAGGAATTACCACTCCTCAAACTATCCAGATAGAAGGACATATCAAGAAAAAAATGTTCAAGAAGTGAAAGATCACATCGACCATCAAGAAATGAATCTGGCAATATCTTGTAAAGCATTGGAATAAATTACCACTCCTCAAACTCTCAATATAGGACATATCAAGAAGAAAAAGGTTCAAGCAGTGAAATATCACATCGAGCATCAACAACAAGTTCTCCAACTTTTAAAGGATAACGTCACTTTGGTGCAAAATCGAATGAAATAACAGATAGATCAACATCGTAGTGAAAAATATTTTGATGTAGGTGATTGGGTCTTTTTACTGCTACATCTCAAGCAAGCTATTTATGAGAAGGAAATGTTGGTAATACTACATGCACTTAAGAAATGGCGATCTTACCGAATGGGAAGACACTTCAAGGTAAAAATGGATCATGATAGTCTAAAATACTTTTTAGAACAACTATTATCTTTAGAATAATAGAAAAAATGGGTCACAAATATGCTGGGTTCTGACTTTGACATCATCTATAGAAAAGGGAAGCAAAATTTTGTTGCAGATGCACTCTCAAGAAAGGATGAGGATGTAGAACCATTATTTTGTGCTATTTCTATTATCCAACCAAATTGGAAAAATGAAGTAAGGGATGAATGGAAGAAGGAAGAAGAAGTATGGCCACTCATTCAAAAGTTACAAAAGATCCCAATTCAAACAATATTTCCAAAACTTGAAGAGGAAGGAAAAATCATATTGGAACCTAGAGCAGACACAGAAGCAAGAACTCGATAGCTACAAAATCGATCAATTTCAGAGTATCACATGAAGTGGAAGAACTTATCCGCTGAAGATTCCACATGGGAGGACAATAATTTTATACAGAAGCATCAAGAGCTACTCAAGCATTTAGGACAACACTTTTTGAAGGAGAGGGGCATGTTAGGCCCCTATACTACTAGTGTAACCACTTATTATATTGCTATACCCATGTAGTCTCCATATTGTTACTATTGTGCCCCATAGAAGCCCACTATTGTTATTTTTATACCCTTACATTATTATTGTTATGTCGGCTTTGATTATATTATGATCCCTTAGACTCCTATATATAGAAAGGAGATCTTTTCATTTGTATCATCTAAGAATTGTTCATTTGTGTAATGTAAAGGAGGTTTCCCCCTCGAACAGTCTTATTTCTGAGGCATTCATCTATCTTTTCTATCTTTTTGTGAGTTGGTTTCATAACAAAATGGAATGCTATGGATGCTTGAACCGTTACAATAAAATAATGAGAGATCCAAGAGGCAACCTTGCTTGAGATGGAAGGGGACCTTTAGAGGCCAGCCGGGTTGCTCTCCACTCTAAATCATACAAACAACATTTCACCACCATGCCAAATTTCAATGGTATATAAAGAACTTTGCATGGATGTAAATCCTGATACCATAGAAGAAATTAAACCTTGAATCCTACGAATTGTTCCCCAAGTGTCACAGTCAAGCCTAAGCTTAACAAACCTGTTATAGACATATTTGGGCACTGCAACCCCAATCACATATGTCCATAAACCAAGGGATTATAAGACCCTAAAAGTTTTGTTTCATACCCAAAAGGAACAAGATCAGCTGATTACATCATTTCCCGGAAGTTCTCCCTGAAAAACTGCTCAGAACTGGTCAAAATTAGACCATACCGACTGCTCCATGCTAAGGGTGCAATGCATCTCACCTGTTACACATAGAGGGTGCGATGCATACTGAAAAGCCATTTGTAGGGTGTGATGAGTGAGATCAGTCAAATGGTTGAGGCAGTTTGCTAGGTGGAAACTCAAAGAATCTTCTAGAAACTGCTCATTTGACACTTGCCTCTCTGAATTCGCCTAGGGATGAGTAAGAGATCATGAAATCTCCAAGTGGAACCAAGAACTATCAAAGAAATGACACTAATCAAAATCCCAGATGCTAACTCACCCACCTGCAAATATCTATATATGGATCCCTCATCCTAGAGATCCAGAGGCTGGAATTTTGTATTTTGTAAGGAAGTTCTGTTGGTTTCTCTGTGAAACATCATAGCTTTTCATGAGGTGAAGAGGGCTTTCATGCTGGGAGGATGGCACCGGGTCAGACCAGTGGGTTGTAATCCTATCTTCTACTACTTTTATCAATAAAGCTATTTGAGTTTTCCTCCATGTTCTTATATATTTCTAAATCTTGTATTGGTGTATGCATTTGTATGGTCAATATACATCTGATCCTATATTGTTTATGGTTATAGATCTCTATGCTTTGATGGTATTATGCTACTTTGACTCTACAGGTGTTCATTAAAGCGGGACAAGCAAGGAAAGAGTGGCGAAGCTCTATCAAATGAGGGAGGAAACAAGCAAGGAGCCAAGCGAAAGACTGAGGATGGTACTCTCTACTTCTCTCTCATCTATCTCTTATAAAGGAAGACACAAGTAACTTTGGTTTGTTTGTTTCTAAGAGAGCTACGTGGGACTAGCAGCTCTGAATGGACACTAGTTTTCTCGATAACAAAACCCAAGAAAGAATCCCATGATGAAGTCATCAATGATCATAAAGCCTCTCTCAAAGTGATCGAATAAGAGAGAAAATTTGTCATTGTTGAGGTTCACCATATCTATGCCGAGGAAAGGAATGATCTCATTTGAGATCTCATCGCATGGAAATCCTTTGCTCTGTAGTTAAGGGCATCTAATATCCCCCGTCGTTACCTTATAGCAAAATGTATGAGCCCTCGTCATTGCCATGCATTTCTCATGCATGGCATCCTTTCCCGACCTGGAATACCACCAAACTTTGACCCGTCTATTCTGTACGCATGTTTGACCATGTTTTGTTTTTCGTGTCACTGAAATAGGGGAAACTTACCTAAATCTAGTTACTTTGTTCGCGAGAGGATGGAGGCTGGGTAGACATCACCATCGGGGTTAGTTAAATATTCGCTCATCCAAGTTATCAAAAATAACATTGCAATGATATTGAACATTTTTTTTTGTAAGCTTGGTAGGACCTTCTCATTTTTTATTTTTTACATGTCCGTTATTCACCCCATTTTCAGGGAGGGTAGCACAAGAATCGAACCCAAGATCTTCGGTTTAGTGAGACTTCATTTCCACAGCCATTGCCACTTGAGCTACCCCATGCAGACAATGATATTGAACATTTTATTTACATAAATATAATCCAATAATTTCAACATCAAAATATTTATACTTCAAATATTATGATGATTCAAAATAGTAAAATATTGAAATATTCACTCATTCATATTATCAACATTATTAATGCAACAATATTGAACACTTTATCTACATTTATGTTTAAAATGATGTCCCCACATAATGTACATCGTACAATCCTATCCTTAAAGACATTTTATCAATTGTACATTTGTTTTTTGTTTTTAACTTTACATTAACAAACATTTTGATATATGCATGATTATTATGTGTGTATTCTAGTTTCTTGAAATATTAGTCAATTTTTGGGATATGTTGACCTCCTTGTGTAGCTCAATTGAATGATTTGGAAAATTTTGTGAGGATGCTTTCACGGGGGCTTCACTAGGGCAGAAGTACCATACCACATGGTTTCATATTGGGGGATATATATTGGGGAAAAATGCATAATATATTGAGCATATATCAAGGGATAAAGGGTTAGCTCAAAGTTAATGAAAAAATATAAAATGGTATAAAAAATATCAATGAAAAAATTGATACCTACAATATCTAGTGAAAGTAGGGGTTTTTTAAATTGGTAAGGTGTATTGGGTTTATATTGGTAGCGGGGTTAAATAATATTATTTTTATAGGTATTGTTGAATATATAATCAAATTAAGGGTATTGCTTAGTATGCCACAAACAAATGTGATATGTGAGAGGCTCATTGAGTGAATCCCCCATGGCCCCGTCGATGCTTTCAATAAAAAACAATGAGAAAATTTAGCGATAATATTCCTTCCTATAGAAAAACTTGGCCTTCAACCTAATGTGTTCATTTAAAGCAATTCAACCTATTGGAGGAACCTATCTAGATGATTAGAGACATCGCCAAAAATCATACCCAAATGTAGGGATTTTTTATGGAAGTCAACCCAGCTACCAAAGAGGTTGCTCCCCACATATTGTATAAGTAGAACTTGAGGCTTGCCCTCAGGAGTTGGTTTTTTTATCATCTCTCTTTCTATGTAGATTTCAAGTTTGCAATCAATAACTCATGTTCATTTCAACACTTTAATCAAGAAGAAATTATCTTATCCAACCAACTAGTGTTTTTCTTAAAGGGCTTTGAGCACCTTGGTGGCAACCACCTATTAGGATTTGTCAGTCCTCCCTGTCGCTAGTGATGAAATATACTCTTTCAAAGTTGTTGATAGGGTTAGTAGGTCAAATTGTTATATTTTAAAATAAAATTTGATCATTGGTCAGTTCTAAGTCATTACTACTATGTCCATTCTCAAGGTTAATTAATGCCATCATGGTCTTGTCATCACTTCTTGTCAATAAAGAGTGTCTTAGTCATATCATATGATTCATATAGCGGTAATGTCACCAGCTTACATCATCATCATGGGAGTAGTAATAGGGAAAAATGATGATCAAGGAAATTTCAGTTTTTTTTTAACATCTTCTTCACACTCCATATACCCCCTCAAAAATTCCTCATAAATCCCCTCATTCCCTTTAAAAACCCCTTTTTCCTTGGGAAAATCCTTAAATCTTAGCCAAAACCCCACTTTTCCCTTGCAAGCATTCATTTTCCATATCTAAATTCCTAAAATCTAACCTTATCCCAAATTCCCTTTGTATATCCCTCGAACCACATTTCCATGCTTTATTATAAAATCTAGCCTTAAATCCATTTTCCCTTTGTTCATATTAATTCCCAAACTCTAGCTGCATTTCCATTGTTTACTATACACTTAAATCTAGCCATATTCCCAAATAAATAAACATGCGCGCATAGCCTTTTGTAATACATTATGTTGTAATTTATTACAACATAATACACTACCCCCAAGGCATTAATTGGGCCAACTCATCCACATATTGCTATATCTCATATTACACAATCAATGCATATTACATATTATAATAAAACAACGTTCATTCCCCTCCATCGATTGTGATAACACTCTCGCATGTTGACTGCGATTAAGTCCCATGTTGCATTAAGTCCCATCCTGCATTGAGTCCTGACCTCGACTATGAGTCCCGACCTTGGCGATAAGTTTCGACTTCCCATCTATGGGTCCTAACCCCAGAGATAAGTCCCGGCTTCCCATTGCTATGAGTCCTGGCCTGGATATGAGTCTCGGCCCTGGTGATAAGTCACTCCTTCCCTTATTGTGATGTCCCACATCCCACATTAAATCCTGTAGCCCACATTAATTCCTGAAGCGATAACTCCCTTATCAATTAAGTCTCACAATTATTAAGTCTTTTCCCCCACACCAGCATAAAGTCCCACCCCCTGCACCAATCTAAAGTCCCTTCCCTCGCATGGTCTTCCTCTCAGTTGTGATTTCGATTATGATACACTATCCCCTTTCCAGACTTGCCAGGATTATTAATTGGGTTTCGAAACGTTTCGGGTCCGGATTTATGGTCCCACTCTCGTTACTCCCTTCTTGGTTGCGATTGCGATGTGGAAGGCTTCAGACGGATGCAATATTTTATATATTGCAATTCTTGAATTTTGAAGTTTGTCTTGTTGGTAAAACATGAAAAAGTAGTGTAAAATCCCCTTCTATGTATTGTGATTGCGATACAACCAAGGCGCATCCCAGATGTGATCGCGATAAGGATCAACATTAAAGGAAGAACCAATCCCCCTAGCTTTAATAGAAAAAACAACAGCGAAAGAACAAAGAACAAAATTGCATTTTCAACAGCTACAATCATCAAAACATAATGCAGAAAAAATGGGACAACAACGCAGTTCATCAACCAGTAGGACTAACAGAAGTGTTTATTCAAGGCTTCAGTTACACCAAAATGCCCAAAACAATACTAGAGCTCAGCCAAATGATATGTTTAGTAGTTCTAATCTGTTTTTATGAATTTTTGTATTAAATATTGAAATATGTTTGAAGATATTTTTCTGTAAACCATTGTATAAATACTTCAGATTTCAAATTATTAGAGGTTGGACATCAGAGAGTGAAAGGCTTGGAGCTTGTATTAAATTATTTTTTACAGGAAATCAAAGGCCAGTTATAGTTATTATTTAGGAATTCTTATGGTATGATTTTGTGATAATGTTTTTCTTCTGTTAATATTTTATATGAATGATAATTTCATCTTGCTTCCATATCTATGCTCTTCACTAATTTTCCTAATAGGTTTTAAACAAAATTCTTAAACTTAAGCTTTGTTTTATTAGAATTTCATGCCTATGTTATCTGTCTTCTGATAAATGAATTCATGCTTGCCATGATCATATTGAATCTTTGATTTTCCACCCTACACTACATCGAAAATGCCTCAAGGTATCACAAAGGCATACCTACCCTTCTCCTTTATATCTCTTGTAACTTAACCCTTGAAACCTGACCTAGGTCCTTGATTTTGACTCTTGACCTAAAAAAACCTTAAATTTCAAAACCCTAGAGTTGAAAATACCTAGCCTAATATCTTTTTCCCACTCGAGTCATATTTGCTTGTGAATATTTTTATAGAGATCCCCCTCTAGTTTAGCATGGTTAGCTGCTGAACCCTCAGTGGTTTGAGGTTACCTCCATTGATATCCTTTCTCAGCCTTGGGATATTGTGGAGGATAACATTTTGGTGCTGTTTTCAGGAAAGAATGATCATATCTTCCCTAGGAAAGAATGATAAGGATCAGATCTCACTGCTGATGGTGGACAATGATCAGACACAAGAAGGTGGAAATCATTCACATGGCAACTCCAAATCAGTTATAAATTTAATTCTGAGACTCCATTGGAGGATGAACCTTACCAGCAGAAAAATGAAAGGACAATATGGGAAGATTAGGTATTCAAGTTGGAATTTAATCCAAGATATAATATGATTTATTGTAAATTATTTCTTCTCTTTTCTTGAGAATGTCAAGAAGGTTTTCCAAAGTACTATATTCGAGAAAATATCCTAGACTCGCATTTGATTCCTTTCCTTTGAAGATTGTGAACACAAATTTTGATCTTCGTCAAGACCCTTCTCCCAAATTTTATGATGACCATCTTCAATTTGATGAGCTTCAAGATATCAACACTAATTCTATAGCTTCTGTACATACTCCTACACCTTGTAAAATTCCAAATAGGTACAAGCAACTCATCTTACCTCCTATACTCTATGATTTCCCTGAAAAATATTACAAACTTCTTTTGAGGTTTGATGGAGAATATGGTAACATCACTACTAAAAAACACATTCACAATTTTGAAAATTTTCTCGACCTTTTTGAGGTTGAACAAGATGATGTCAGTATCAGAAGTTTTGGTTTATCTTTGCAAGGTGAAACCAAGAAATGGTTCAAAAAATTGTCGGCTGCAAGTATTTTCGATTTCCATTAGTTTGTGAAAGTCTTTCTTGATAAATGAGTGATCAAGAGGAATCATTTTCTGATTTTAGAAGATTATAATCATTTGAAAAGACAGCCAGGAGAAACAGTGCAACACTTTTTAGCTAGGTTCAATCAAGTATACCATTCAATCCCTTTTGATATAAAACCGCCACCCAATTTAGCTCTCTTACACTACCTGGATGCCTTTGATCTAGAAATGGTATTTCAATTGAGAGAAAGATCAATATAATACTCGAAGAAATGTAGGACAATGTAGAGCTTTGGAAGCTAATTTTCTAGTCGAAAGGTCAAAATTGAAGGAAGCAGAGAGGGAGAAACACCATGTCCCACTTATTGCAGAAGAAGAAGAGGTTGTAGACCCTAACCATTATCCTACTCATTCCAGTTACCGTAGATCATAAAATGATTCTTTTATGTATTCATTTATGGGCAGTCACGAAAATGGATTTGTATATCAACTTTAGAGAATCAATCTATTGATCTAATGTGTATGCTTGATGTCATTCCTTATAATGATGAGTTACCCAAGTATGTTCATTATGATGATAACTATTTTGTTGAAATAGAGGTTGACTCTTCAAGGCAATCGGTGACAAGGTTTTGGGAGGAAGAAGTTTCATTACAACAACTCAAATATAACACTCAGCCTATACATATTAGCTATGATAGTAATGAAGTGTAGAAAAATTTCAAAGAAGGTGAAAGGTATTTGCCTTTATGTTTTACTTTAGTTCAATTACTAAGAGAAAACTTTCCTAAGATTTGAAATCAACAATCTTTCAGTTTTGATTTTCAGCACAAAGAAGACAATGAACTTCTAGATCATGATTTCTTACCCTTGTGTTTCTCCTCATTTGAAAAAATAAGAGAAAACTATAAGCAAACAAATAAGCGAGTTGTCAACAACATAAATGGACAACCTTCTCATGAATCGGTTGAGGATGTCACATGTGATATGGAAGCTTATTTCATTCTAGAATCGCCTCCATTGAGTTATATTGAGTTTCAAATCACATATGAAAGTTTAAAATCTAAAACATATTGTGAATTGAAGCAGGACAATTATGTAGCAATGTATAGTAGATTGCAGCAGTCTTCTCAAGTTCTCCATGATACCATAGCTGACGTTTTGAATTATACCTATTGTCAAAGTCCTTATTCATTACCTAACTTTGACATTGAAAATAGAGATAAAAAAAACTTGATCAGACAACCGACTTCATTGTCTTGTTCAATAGGAATCTCATTACAAATCTCATCAAAAAAAATTGCAATCTACATATATTTCACTTGAGAATGACAAACTTCATTTTATAAAACAACCAATGTCTAAAAAGGAAGAATATTCTTGTCTTATCGTTAATCATCAAGAAAAGGTAGTCATTTACAAGTTTCGGGGTCCTTTTGCCGAGTTGCTAGAGTTATCAAAGGAGATTAGTTTTATTGTGTTTATGGATCATGTACACATGTTCAATGGACACTTGGAGCGCCCTATTTTTATTTTTTTTATTTTTTTATTTTTTATTTATTTATATATATATATTATATATATATATATATATATATATATATATATATTATATATATATATATATATATATATAAAATATTTATTTATTTATTTATTTATTTTTTCTCTGCAAGCTCAAGGAAAGTGTGAGTGGGATTCAAGTAAGTAGCCATTTGTTGGATTGGTTACATTGGAGAGATCCTTTCACATGATTGTATATATATATCTTTAGTAGGTGGGCGGTTATCATCAAGATTTGAAGCTCAGGGTGAAAGCCCTAAGATCTCGATGGTTTTCTACCATAAGTAAGTTAAGTCAGTAGTTAGTTTTAGAGTTAAGTCATTTTTTCCAATGTGCCAAGTCAGTTTAGTTTGTCATTAATTTTTCAATTTTGGGTTTGGTCTTTTTTTTTTTGACTCCATGTCCCATGGATCGGGCTAATTGGTCTACAGTGTTATTGACACCTCCTAAAGTAGTTGCCATCCCTAGATGGAGCCAATGTTAGTGTATGTCAGTCCTACTAGTCACCAGTGATCAAATATACTCCTTCAAAGTTGTTGATAGAGTTATTAGGTCAAATCATTATATTTTCAAATAAAATTTGATCATTGATCAGTTCTAGGTCATTACTACTCTCTCCATTCTCAAGGTCAATTAATTCCATTATGGTCTTGTCATCACTCCTAGTCAATAAAGAGTGTCTTAGTCATATCATCAATGAGTCATATAGTGGTCATGTCATCACCCTACATCATCGTCATGGGAGTAGTAATAGGGAAAAATGATGCTCAAGGATATTTCAACTTTTTTTAACATCCTCTTCATACTCTGTATACCCCCCTCAAACTTTCCTCATAAATCCCCTCATTCCCTTTAAAAACCCCTTTTTCCTAGTGAAAATCCTTAAGTCCTAGCCAAAAACCCATTTTTCCATTGGAAACACTCATTTTCCGTATTTAAATTCCTAAACTCTAACATTATCCCAAAGTCCCTTTGTATATCCCTCGAGCCACATTTCCATGTTTTATTATAAATGCTACCCTTAAATCCATTTTCTCTTTGTTCATATTAATTCCTAAACTCTAGCCACATTTCCATTGTTTACTATACACTTTAGTAATTTTCCCATATAAATAAACTTGCCCACATAGCCTTTTGTAATACATTACGTTGTAATGTATTACAAGGTAACACATTACTTCGAGGAATTAATTGGGCCCACTCATCCAGGTATCCCCATATCGCATATCCCACAATCAATGCATATTACATATTGCAATAAAACGACATTCCCGCCCCTCTACCGATTATGATAACACTCTTGCAAGCCAATTGTTATTAAGTCACATCCTGCATTGAGTCTCAGCCCCATATATGAATCTCAACCCTGACGATAAGTCCAAGCTTCCTAGATATGAGTTCTGACCCCGACAATAAGTCCCGGCTTCCCATTGTTATCAGTCCCAGTCCTAACCCCGACGATAAGTCACTCCTTCCCAATTGTGATTTCCCGCATTAAATCCCACATCCTACATTAAGTCCCACAATGATAAATCCCTTAGCGATTAAGTTCATAGTTATTAAGTTCTGACCCCTACACCAATCTAAAGTCCCTTCCCCTGCATGGTCTTCCTCTTGATTGCGATTTCGATTGCGATACACGACCCCATTTTTGGACCTGCCAAGATTATTAATTGGGTTTTGAAAAGCTTCGTGTTTGGATTTATGGTCCCACTCCCGTTACTCCCTTCCCGGTTTTGATTGCAATGTGGAAGGCCTTGGACAGATCCGATATTTTATATGTTGCGGTTCTTGAATTTTCAAGTACGTCCTATTGGTAAAACATGAAAAATCAGTGTAAAAGCCCCTTCTCTGTATTTCGATTATGATACGACCTAGACCTGTCTCAGATGCGATTGAGATAAGGATCAATGACATATGAAGAATCGATCCCCCTCGCTTTAATAGAAAAACAGTTGCGAACGAACAAAGAACAACATTGTGTTTTCAACAGCTAGAGTCATCAAAACAAAATGCATAACAATTGGGACAACAACATAGTTCATCAACTAGCATGACCAAAATAAGTGTTTAGTCAAGGCCTCACTTACAATAGAATGCCTAGAATAATACTAGAGCTTAGCCAAATGTTATTTTTAGTAGTTTTGATATATTTCTATGAATTTTTGTAATAAATATTGAAATCTGTTTCAAGATATTTTTCTATAAACCATTGTATAAATAGTTCATATTTGGAAGTATTAGAGGTTGGACCTCAGAGAGTGAAAGGCTTGGAGCTTGTATTCAATTATCTTTTTACAGGAAATCAAAGACCAGTTGCAACTATTATTTAGGAATTCCTATGGTATGAGTTTCTGATAATGTTTTTCTTCCATTAATAGTTTATATGAATGATAATTTCATCTCCTTTTCATATCTATGTTCTTCAGTGATTTTACTAAGAGGTTTTAAACAAAATTCTTAAACTTAAGCTTTGTTTTGTGAGAAATTTCATGCTTATGTTATCTGTCTTCTGATAAAAGAATTCATGTTTTCCATGCTCATTTTGAATATTTTCTTTTCCACCCTACAATACGTCGACAAAGCCTCAAAGTATCACAAAAGCATACCTACCTTGCTACTTTATATATTTTGCAAGTGAACCCTTGAAACCTATCCTAGTTCCTTGATTTTGACTCTTGATCCAACAAAACCCTAAATTTCAAAACCCTAGAGCTAAAAATACCTAGCCTAATATGTTTTTCCCACTTCAGTCATATTTTGTTGTGAAGCTTAATAGAGAGATCCCTCTTTGGTTTACTAGGGTTAGCTACTGAACCCTTAGTGGTTTGAGGTTACCTCCATCGACGTCATTTCTCAACCTTGGGATATTGTGGAGGATAACATTTTGACGTCATTTATGGGGAACGAAAGATCATATATTCCCTAGGAAAGAATGACAAGGATCATATCTGATTGTTGATAGTGGACAATGATCAAACATAGGAAGGGTGAAATCATTGACGTGGTGACTCCAAATCAATTTCAAATTTAATTTGAAGACTCCATTGGAGGATGAATGTTGCCAATAGAAAAGTGAAAGGACAATATGGGAAGATCAGGTATTCAAGTTGAAATTTCATCCAAGATATAATATGCTTTATTGTAAATCATTTCTTCTGTTTTCCTGATAATTTGAAGAAGGTTTTCCAAAGTATATTGTATTTGAGAAAAGATCCCAGACTCGCTTTTGATTCCTTTCCTTTGAAGATTGTGAATACAAATTTTGATCTTGGTCAAGACCCTCCTTATGAATCTTATGTTGACCATCTTCAACTTGATGAACCTCAAGCGATCAGTACTAATTATACAACTTCAATACATACTCCTACACCTTGTAAAATTCCAAATAGATACAAGCCACTCACCTTACCTCCTATACTCCATGATTCCCTGAAAATTATTACAAATATAATCCCAAATTTTATGGAGAATATGGTAACATCACTGCTGAAAAGCATATTCAAAATTTTGAAAACTTTCTCGACCTTTTTGAGCCTGAATAAGATGATGTTAGTATCAGGATTTTTGCTTTATCTTTGCAACGTGAAGCCAAGAAATGATTCAAAAAATTGTCGGCTGCAAACATTTTCGATTTCCATCAGTTTGTGAAAGTCTTTCTTGATAAATGGGTGATCAAGAGGACTCATTTTCTGATTTTAGAAGAGTATAATAATTTGAAAAGACATTCAAGAGAAATAGTGCAACACTTTTTAGCTAGGTTCAATCAATTATACCATTCAATCCCTGTTGATACCAAACTGCCACCGGATTTAGCTCTCTTACACTACCCGGATTCCTTTGATCTATAAATGGAATTTCAATTGAGAGAAAGAAACACTACAACACTTGAGGAAATGCAGGACAATGGAATAGTTTCAAAAGCTAATTTTATAGTCAAAAGGTCAAAATTGAAGGAAGCAGAGAAGGAGAACATAGAGAAGGAACACATGACATCTTCAGAAGTGAAGCTCAATATTTTGGTAAGCATAATGGAATAAATGATGCAAAAGATCATCATGGGAGATGAATTTGTTGTTCAAAAACACCATGTTCCACTTATTGCAAAAGAAGAAGAGGTTGATGTCCATAACCATTATTCTACTCATTCCAGTTACCATAGATCAGAAAATGATTATTTTATGTATTCATTTATGGACAATCATGAAAATGGATTTGTAGATCAACCCATAGAGAATCAATCTACTGATCTAATGTGTATGCTTGATGTCATCCTTATAATGATGAGTTACCCAAGTATGATCATTATGGTGATAATTATGTGGTTGAAATAGAGGTTGACTCTTCAAGGAAATCAACGACAATTTTTTCAGAGGAAGAAGTTTAGTTACAAAAACTTAAATATAGCACTCAACCTATACGTACTAGCATGAAAGCAATGAAGAAAGTGCAGAAAATTTCAAAGTAGGTGAAAGGTCTTTGCCTTTATGCTTTACATCATTTCAATTACTAAGAGCAAACTTTCCTAAGATTAGAAATCAACAATCATTCAGTTTTTATGGTGAGCACGAAGAAGACAATGAACTTCTTGATTAGGACTCCTTACCCTTGTGTTTCTCCGCATTTGAAAAATTAAGAGAAAACTATAAGCAAGCACATAAGCGAGTTGGCAACAACATAAATGGACAACCTTCTCATGAATTGGTTGAGGATTTCACTTGTGATATGGAAGCTTCTTTCGCTCTAGAATCAAAGCCACTAAGTTACATTGAGTTTTAAATCATAGATAAAATTTTAGAATCTAAAACATATTATGAATTGATGGAGGATAATTTTGTACCATTAAATTTTGATTCATTTCAGTTTTTGAAGAAAATTTTTGATAATATCTCTGAAGAAAAGAACAACAAGCCTATAGAAAATCATATAGTATCATTAGAACCAATTTATAGAAGGTTGCAATAGACTTCTTAGGTTCTTAATGATCCAATAAATGATGTTTTGAATGATATATGTAGTCAAAGTCCTTCTTCATTAGTTAACTATGACCTTAAAAATAGAGATAAAAAAACTTGATGAGACAACGAGGTTCATTTTCTTGTTCAACAAGAATCTCATTACAACTCTCATCAAAAATTTGTAGTCTACATCTATTTCTCTTGAGAATGACAAAATTCATTTTATAAAACAACCAATGTCTAAGAAGGAAGAAGATTCTTGTCTCGTTGTTGATCATCAAGAAAAGGTAGTCATTTACGAGTTTCAGGATCCTTTTCTCGAGTTGTTACAGTCATCAAAGGAGATGAATTTTATCATATCTATGGATCATGTACACATGCTGAGTGGACACTTGGAGTGGCCTATGTTTTGTTTTTTCTTCCTGCTCAAGGAAAGTGTGAGCAGGATTCAAGTAAGTAGCCATTTGCTAGATTGGTTACATTGAAGGGACCATTTCAAATGATTGCATATATATATCTCTATATATCATATACTATATATATATATATATATATATATCTTCAGTAGGTGGGCAGTTATCATCAGGATTTGAAGCCAAGGTGAAGGCCCTAAGATCTCGATGGTCTACTACCATACGTAAGTTCAGTCAATAGTCAGTTTTAGAGTTACATCAAGTTTTTCAGTGTGTTAAGTGAGTTCAGTTTGTCTATCAGTTTCCAATTTTGGTTTTGGTATTTTTTTTTGACTCCATGGCCAATGGAATAGGCTACTTGGTCTATGGTGTTCTTGACACCTCTTAAAGGAGCTTCCATCCCCAGATGGAGGCAATGTTAGTGTCTGTCAGTCCTTGCAGTCACAAGTGATCAAATATACTCTTTCAAAGTTGTTGATAGGGTTATTAGGTCAAATTGTTGTATTTCAAATAAAATTTGATCATTGATCACTTCTAGATCATTACTACTCTCTCCATTCTCAAGGTCAATTAATCTCATCCTGGTCTTCTCATCACTCCTAGTCAATAAAGAGTGTCTTAGTCATATCATCAATGAGTCACATAACGGTCATATCATCACCTTACGTCATCATCATGGGAGCAGTAATAGGGAAAAATGATCCTCAAGTATATTTCAACTTGTTTTAACATCCTCTTCATACTCCATATACCACATCAGTATTTCCTCATAAGTCCCTTCATTCGCTTTTAAAAGTCCTATTTCCTTGGGAAAATCCCTAAATCCTAACCAAAAAACCATTTTTCCCTTGGAAACACTCATTTTCTGTATTTAAATTCCTAACCTCTTGATATGATAATCACCCTATGAGTGACCTCAATTGAAGATTTGTTAAATGAAAGGTATTATAGAGTCACGTGCTGGTGTGTTTTTTGTGCTATTCAAGCAACGGATCAATGAAATTGCCAATGCACAGACATTTAAATGGAAAGACAACAGAGAAATACAGTAAGCAACACAAAGACACAAACAATTTTTTAATAAGGAGTTCACCCTATTCTCCAGGGCTACATCTCCGGTTTAGCTTCAGTGGTGGCCTTGTTTTATTTTGTCTTACAACAGAGAAATTACAATACAGGGACTCAATGTGAGTTCTCCTGAAGCAAATTTTGCTAGGTAGGGTGGTTCTTGAATTCCCCAAGCCACTCAGAGTTCACAGACTCTTTTTCTTCCTACCAGCTCTGTGACCGTTGGTCTACAGTGGAAAGAGCCAATGTGATGCTCAGCCCGAACAGATTCCTCTATGGAAAAGCTTGAATCTTCAAGCTCTTTGGTGCTTGACACTGGCTGTGGTCAGCTCGACCCTCTGTCTCCTCTGCTTGGATTTACTATTCTCTGTGTTCAGTCCTCCTCTCAAGGTTCACTGTTCACTGTCTCTCTTGGTCACTTGGACTCCTCTCAAAATCCTTCTCCTTCGACTATCTCTATTCATGGATTTAACCATTTTATCCCTATGCCTGTTCGGTTCCTCTCCCGCCTACATTAATTCTTCTTCTACAGCTGTGCTTAGAGTTCCCTATTCAGTGTCAGCATGAACGCTTGGGAAGTGCCACGTGTCCCCGTCAGAACAGCGCCAGTCTGCTCGTCGATTCATTTCTTTGGTTATGTCATGGATACGTTCTTTCTCCACCGTGGTGGTCAAACAGATTCCAAATCCCTTTAAATCACGACTTAATTCCCTGTCGATTCCGCTTCTTTCTATTGGGCACAATCTCAGCCGTCTGATCTGGGTCCCTCAAGATCTGACGTCATATGCACATCAAGTGCGATTAACTTGCTCGACCGAAAGCGCGTGATCAACGGTGGTTTTCTCTCTCCTTCCCCGCCACGCATCGATCGGTGTATGAGATCACTTCGCTCCTGTCCAAAACCTCTTATCGTTCAAGGGCACCGCGATCAAAACCGTCTGTTTCCAGGGCATGGGTCTCACCTTTGCACTTCAGTGCTTTTCGTTTCTCTGCTCGCGGTTCTCTGGCTCCCAACATGACCAATGGCTTAAGGCTCCCCCATTTCAGCCCTATTTGCCTAGCGATGCGCGATTAGCGCTAGGCGCTAGGTGCTAATCGCACATCAAAAATCACCTCCTTTTCCCAATCCGGGGCTCCCAAGGGCTACTTTGGCTGCCTGCATGGTCTCCATAGGCCTCAGTCAGCGCGCTTTGACCGAGGTCCTCGTCGTTCCACGTCGGCTGCCATGGCCACTGGTTCAGGGTGTTTTTGATGTTGTTTTGGATTCTTTAAAGATTTGTATTGTCTCGATATAGTCAAGGTTCTTTGTCAGTCGTTTATGGATCCGATTTGGATCATGGCCTTCCTACTGAAAAAGCTTTTGGACCACCAAAAGTTGATTTTCTTCAAGCATCGACTAAGTAAGGAAACTGCTGTCTCACTTGTCCGATCTCAATCCACTTCGCACTGCTCAGCTTTGAACCTTTAAACCCAATTCTGAGATATTCCACTTGTCCATTGTGCGTCGTCCTCACCTTCCTGTCCAGCACTATGTTTTCCTATAATTCACTAAGATATTCAGGTAGTAGGCCATCAACAAAAGGTAATTGACTCTGCTCTTTAGGGTCCTCAACCATTGAAGGTTTAAACAACCTCAAGCAATTTGCGTTCACGATTGAGTATATGTGCATGTAAGCTAGCAGATCAAGGCGAAAAGCATTCTCACCAACCTTCTCAAGTATCCTAAAGGGTCCATACCTGATAGGTTTTAGCTTTTTACCTTCACCTTGCATTCTGTCCTTGATGATATACAGCCAGACTTGGTCTCCAACTTGAAAACTATGCTCCATCCGATGCTTATCCTGCCTAGCCTTGTACTTAGCCTGGCTCTTTTCCAGTTGTTCCTGTACTGCCTGGTGGATCTCATGGATCTGTTCAATGAACCTAGTTGCCTGGTCGACATCACTGTGTTTATGTTATGAAACCAGCTCAAGAAAAGATATAAAAGATAGATCAACGACTTAGAATTCAGCCTCTTCGAGGGGGCAACCTCCTTTACATTACATAAATGAACAATTCTTGGATGATACAAATGACAAAACCTCCTTTCTATATATAGGAGTCTAAGGAGTCACAATATAACCCAGCCGACCTAACAAAAATAATATAAAGCCACAAAAATAATAATAGAGGGATTCTATGGGGCACAGAAATAACAATATGTGGGAAATAGGAGGGGCACAACAATATAAATAAGGGGTATAACTACCATAGTAATGGGGTAATCACTAGTATTATAGGGACCCAACATCCCCCTCTCCTTCAAAAAAGTGTTGTCCTCAACGCTTAAGCAGTTCTGGATACTTCTGCATAAAATTCTCATCCTCCCATGTGGAATCTTCAGCGGATAAGTTCTTCCACTTGATAAGATACTCTGAAATTGATCGATTTCGTAGCTGCCGAGTTCTTGTTTCTGTGACTGCTTCCGGTTCCAATATAATTTTTCCTTCCTCGTCAAGTTCTGGCAATATTGTTTGAACTGGGAGCTTGTCGCCTATAACCTTCTTTAAACATGAAACATGGAAAACTGGGTGCAATCGAGAAGCTGCAGGAAGCTCCAATTTGTATGCCATAGTACCAATCTTTTGCAACACCTTGTACGGACCATAATACTTTGGTGATAATTTATTATCCTTCTTAGCTTGCTTGAGGAACATTTGCTTATATGGTTGTAGCCGTAGGAATACCCAATCACCTACATCAAAACTTCTTTCACTGCGATGTTGATCTGCCTGTTGTTTCATTCTATTCTGTGCCAACACGAGGTTATCCTTTAAGAGTTGGAGGACTTGTTGTTGATGTTCGAGGTGATGTTCCACTGCCTGAACCTTAGAATTTTCTCTTAAATATGATGTGATGGATGGTGGCTGATACCCATAAAGTGCCATAAATGGGGTCATTTTTGCTATGTATGGAAGGAAGTGTTATACCACCATTCAGACAAAGGCAACCATTTCACCCATTATGTCTGTTTATCAGATACAAAGCAACAAAGATATCCTTCCAAAAAAAGTTTACTATCTCAGTTTCCCCATCAGATTGAGGATGATAAAATGAGCTATGAGCTAACTAAGTACCAAGACAAGAAAATAATTATGTCCAAAAATGTCTAGTGAAAATGGGATCTCTGTCACTTACAATAATCTTTGGATTTCCATGTAGCTTTTGAATTGTTTCCATAAATGCCATGGAAACTGTACTGCCTTTAAATGGATGTGATAATGCAAAAAAGTGTGCATACTTGGTAAGTCTGTCAACTACCACCATGATGACACTCTTTCCCTTAGACTTGGGTAAACCTGTGATAAAATCCATTGAAACCTCCTCCCAACGTTGGCTGGAATGGATAAAGGTTGTAATAGACCCGGTGTCTTAATTGTTTCAACTTTATTTTGTTGGCAAACCAAACATTCTGCCACAAACTTTTGAATATCTGATTTAAGGCCATCCCAAAAAAAATCCTTCTTAACCCTGTGGTAAGTTTTTTAAAAATCCTGAGTGCCCTCCTAAGGGAGAAGTGTGCAATTCCATAAGAATCTTTTGTTTTAGCTAGGAATTCTTACAGAGATATAAGCAATCTTTGTACCATAACGAATCATTTTTCCAGCTAAATGTATCAGACATACTAGAATCTTGTTGTAGCTTTCGAATAAGTGCCCACAGTTCTTCGTCATTCTTCCATTCCTCCCTTGCTTCATTTATCCAATCTGGTTGGATATAGAAATGGCACACAACAATGCTTCCACATCCTCATCCTTTCTTGAGAGTGCATCTGCCACCACATTTTGCTTCCCTTTTTTGTAGATGATTTCAAAGTCATAACCCAACATCTTTGTGCCCACTTTTGTTGCTCTTCAGAGGATAATCTTTGTTTTAAAAAGTATTTAAGGCTATCATGATCCATTTTTACCTTGAAGTGTCTTCCCATTAGGTAGGGTCGCCATTTCTTAAGTGCATGTAGTATTGCCAACATTTCCTTCTCATAAATAGCTTTGTGTAAAAACTTCCCTTGATTGGATGACTTTCAAAAGAAATGGGTCTTTCATCTTGCATTAAAACAACACCAATTTCATTTCCTGAA
>APFE031494302.1:4309-28836 GCA_000404065.3 Pinus taeda
GAAAATCCCCACATCCATAAAGCATCTGCGAGGATTTCTCGGGTTGACAAGGTATTATCGCAAGTTTGTTAAGAATTATGGGAGAATAGCAGCACCTCTAACAACATTATTGAAGAAAGATGCATTTTCATGGACTCCAGAAGCAACAAAGAACTTTGAACATCTTAAAGAGGAAATGTACCAAGCACTGGTCTTAGCTACGTCGGACTTCACAAAAACCTTTATTGTGGAATGTGAGGCCTCATGAAATGGAACTGGTGCTATTTTAATGCAAAAAGAAAGACCCATTGCTTTCAAAAGTCATCCCATTAAAGTAAAGTATTTACACAAAGCTATTTATGAGAAGGAAATGTTGGCAATACTACATGCACTTAAGAAATGGTGACCCTACCTAATGGGAAGACACTTCAAGGTAAAAACGGATCAAGATAGTCTTAAATACTTTTTAGAACAAAGATTATCTTTTGAAGAGTAGAAAAAATGGGTCACAAAGATGTTGGGTTATGACTTTGAAATCATCTACAAAAAAGGGAAGCAAAATGTTGTGGTATTTTCACTCTCAAGAAAGGATGAGGATGTGGAAGAATTTCTTTGCGCCATTTCTATTATCCAACCAAATTGGATAATGAAGAAAGGAATGAATGGAAGAATGAAGAAGAAGTGTGGGCACTCATTCAAAAGTTACAACAAGATCCCAGTACATCTGATGCATTTAGCTGGAAAAATGATTCGTTATGGTACAAAGATAACTTATACCTACGTAAGAATTCCCAACTCAAACAAAAGATTCTTATGGAATTCCACACTTCTCCCATAGGAGGGCACTCAAGATTTTTAAAAACTTACCACAAGGTTAAGAAAGATTTTTTTTGGGATGGGCTTAAATCGGATCTTCAAAAGTTTGTGGTGGAGATTTTTGTTTGCCAACAAAATAAAGTTGAAACAATTAAGACCCCAGGTCTATTACAACCTTTATCCATTCCAAGCCAACGTTGGGAGGAGGTGTCAATGGATTTTATCATAATTTTACCCAAGTCCAAAGGAAAGAGTGTCATCATGGTGGTAGTTGACAAACTTACCAAGTATGCACACTTTTGTGCATTATCTCATCCATTTAAAGCCAGTACAGTTTCTACTGCATTTATGGAAACAATTCAAAAACTACATGGAAACCAAAAGATTATTGTAAGCGACAAAGATCCCATTTTCACTGGAAATTTTTGGACATAATTATTTTCTTGTCTTGGTACTCAGTTAGCTCATAGATCATCTTATCATCCTCGATCTGATGGGAAAACAGAGATAGTTAAAAAATGTTTGGAAGGATATTTTCGTTTCTTTGTCTTTGATAAACAGACACAATGGGTCGAATGGTTGCCTCTGGTTGAATGGTGGTATAACACTTCCTTCCATACCTCAACAAAAATGACCCCATTTATGGCAGTTTATGGATATCATCCACCATCCATAGCATCATATTTAAGAGAAAATTCTAAGGTTCAAGCAGTGGAAGATCACATCGAGCATCAACAACAGTTTCTCCAACTCTTAAAGGGTAACCTCACTTCGGTGCAAAATAGAATGAAACAACAGGTATAACAACATCACAGCGAAAGAAGTTTTGATGTAGGTGACTGGGTATTCCTACATCTACAACCATATAAACAAATTCCCTTAATAAAGCTAAGAAGGATAATAAATTACCACCAAAGTATTATGGCCCATACAAGGTGTTGCAAAAGATTAGTACTATGGCATACAAATTGGAGTTTCCTGCAGCTTACCGAGTGCACCCAGTTTTCCATGTTTAATGTTTAAAGAAGGTTATAGGTGACAAGCTCCCAATTCAAACAATATTGCCAGAACTTGAAGAAGAAGGAAATATCATACTGGAACCTGAAGCAGTCACAACAAGAACTCGACAACTACGAAATTGATCAATTTCAGAGTATCTCATAAAGTGGAAGAACTTACCCACTGAAGATTCCACATGGGAGGATAAGAATTTTATATAGAAGCATCCAGAACTACTCAAGCATTGAGGACAACACTTCTTTGAAGGAGAGGGGCATGTTAGGTCCCCATAATACTAGTGATTCACCCATTACTATTGTCATTGTAGCCCTAATTGTTATTATTGTTCCCCTATTGTCCCCATATTATTATTAATGTGCTCCATATAAGCCCACTATTGTTATTGTTGTGCCCTTATATTATTATTGTTATGTCAGCTTTGATTATATTGTGACCCATTATACTCCTATAGATAAAAAGTAGGTTTAGTCATTTGTATCATCCAAGAATTGTACATTTGTGTAATGTAAAGGAGGTTACCCCCTCGAAGAGGATGATTTTGAAGTCGTTGATATATCTTTTCTATATTTTTGTGAAGTTGGTTCATAACAAGATTGGAGTTTAGATACATTTCTTGGTGTTGTAAATTCCATAATATATGTTCCCATCTCTAGGTCAACTACTACACCCTCCTTTGAGAGTATATTTCCTAAGTATTGAATTTGAGACTAAAATAACTCACACTTGTTGAACTTTGCATAAAGTTTGTGCTCCCTAACAATTATAATACTACAACTAGATTCTCTCTATTCTCCTCTTTGGTATTTGAATATACCAATATGTCGTAAAAAAACACCAATACAAACCTTTCCAGGTATAGACTCAGTACATTGTTCATCAACAACATAAAGGTAGTAAGTGCATTACTAATCCCAAAGGGCACAACCACAAAATCATAATGCCCATACCTCACCCTGAATGTTCTCTTGTAATTTTCCTTGTCCTTAATGCACACATGGTGATAACCAAACCTCGAATCAATCTTTTGAAATACCATTTCTCCCTATAATTGATTAAGCAAGTCATGAATCTACGACAAGGGATATCAATTATTTATGGTGGCTTTATTAAGTTACCTATATTAGATACACTATCTAAGTGTGCAATCCTTTTTCTTCACAAATAAGACTAGTGCTCCCCAATGTGACACACTCAGCCTAACACAACCTTTGTCTAGCATTCCCTTAAGTTGTAACTTCATCTCTATCAATTTTGGAGTGCTCATTTGATAAGGAGATTTAGATGTTGGCATTGTTCTAGGAATTAATTCTATGGATACATCAACTTCCATGTTTGGCGGTAGTCCTGGGATTTCCTCAGGAAAATCATCCTCGAAAAGGATGTGCCAATAAATCCTTGCTATTGTTTCTTTTAGAATTATTGGTTATTTTCATAACAAACAAATTTCACCCCCTCTAGAAACTTAGCCTGCATTGTTGTGGCTTTCCTTAATGATATGGGATTCAACTTCCCTTGTAGTGTTGTTCTTTTACCACCCTCATTAAGGAAATTGATCGAATTTTCTAAGAATTCAACATTCTTCCTTAGATAGGCAGAGCAATCGATCCTTGGAAATGCATCATATGCATCCAACAATAATAAAATTAAAATTGGTGGCTATATACATGCCGCTTAGCATAAATGGGCACAATTCTACCATGTTCTCCACTCTCCTTTTCATCCATTTAGCTAGTTGGACTAACCAAGACTCAATGTGCACTTCATTTTTCAATGTACATTTTTCAACAACTTATGGATATATATAACTAAAATTTGAACCAAGGTCAATTAAAATAAATATATTCTAATTGAAAATTATACATTCCATTTCAATGATAATTCCTTGTGGACATCTTGTTGATTGTCCACAATAGCATAAATTTTGGGCACTTCCTGAGCCACATCATTGATTGTATGTGCTTCATGTACATTGTGCAGTCTGGGCCAATCCCTCTATATCAAAGGACAATCCCTTCACAAGTGGTCTTCCTTACACTCCAAACATATGATGGGTTTCCTCCAAGGCCCATCCACTTCTTCTCTAACAATTTTGAAGGACTGATCATGACCTAATGTAGAGGTGAACCTCACACTTTCACTTTTCCTGCTTTTGCATCATTCATCCCCTTTCCTTTATAGTTGGGCGTGCCTTTGGCTTTCTAATCAGCCTTTTACTCAAATTTATGGTTGGATTTCTCATAATAATACTTCATCTTTCGAATGGAATCATCTAGAGTTTGTGGCTCATAAAACTCTATTATGCACCTAATGGTTTGTGGCATCCCACTGAGATACCTTTGAATCTTCAGTTTATCTTCCATGATGTAGGGTACATACCTCAACGATACCAAGAATTTGGTTGTGTATTCATCAGCTGACAACTTTCCCATTTTGAGTTCATAAAAATCCTTGTCCTTGTTTCTGCAATACACTTCAGTTGTTGCAGTACCCTTCAGACAACTACTCCTAGAAATATGTCTCAAATCTCTTCGAGACATCTCTTCTTGAATGTTCCTTTCATTATTTAGGTCTTCACACTAGATATTAGATTTTACTTTTAGGTTGAAGGTGGCTACCCTTCCTTTCATATTTTCTGAGTAGTTCTGGAATCTGAAAAACTTCTTCATCTCTAGCAGCCATGCCTTCGCTTCTTCATCCGTGTTCACCTCTCCATAAAATGTAGGAGGCTTTTCCTTCTTGAATTCTTCTATAAATAAGTCTATTATCTTTCTTTTCTGATGATAATGAATTAATTTTGCAGCACTAAACAATTACTCAAGGCTTCCTATCCTTCTCTCAAGAGTACACAAAGGAGTTCCACCCCTCATGGTATAATCACTCCCCCGTATGTGTCTTTTCTTAGATTTGTTTCCCTCTACACCATCATTCTTCAAATATGGTCTTCCAAGTCCTTGTGAACTTTGTTGAAACTTGTAGTTGGCTCCTAATTCATGCTACTTTTGTCTTTGTAGGTTTGTTAGGATTTGCAGTATGTATTCATTCATTTCTACCTGCTTTTCTTGGGCCTTGACAAGTTTCTCATTGTCAGATTTATAGCTCCTCAATTCATCTCTCAGTCTTCTAAGAGTATCCATCCAATCAGGGTGATATTCTTCTCTTCATTTCTCCACTGATTCTTCTTCAAGTCCATGTTAATATCTATTAGTGCTATACTATGCCATTCGATTGCTCATTACTTTTACTCTTTTGCAATTCCTTGATATGTTCTTATGTGCTATCACATGTGCCCAACTATTATCCAATCAATAATATCAATAACATATTCATTATCACCTTAGTTATATTGCCATAAGTACATGGATATGAGGCTATCTGGAACATTAATTTCTAGGTCAGTACATCTGTAAAAATAAATAAACATGTTATAAACATCATTACAGTTAGCATGCAATCCATAATAAAACATTATAAGCAATGCACAACAATATTCACACTTAACTACTACACTCTATATTAGATCTCTTTAATTATATTCTACTAGGCTCATTTTACATATTCCTAAGACCATTCAAGTCAAAGGGTTGAACCATGCTTTGATAGAACTTTATAACAATCCATTCAACCCTTTAGGCTAAACGAACTCTTCCAAGGTCTCATCAAGGAAATGGGGTTATAAAGTTTGTTTATCCTCAACTTTCTCAAAACTAAAAAAATAATATCGACATTGCGACCATGTCATCGAGAGCTTTCCAGAGGTATAAATTTTATTGATATTTGAGCTATGGATCAAAAGTTATGGCCCTTTTAATTTGGACCTATATAAACCTCACCATGTCAGCATGGCTACCACATGACGCTCACCATTTGGCCCATGTAGTTTTCCCTGATAGCATAAGAATACCATGTGTTAGGACACATCATTGTGCTTTGCCAACTATTATGCCACCATGGCATATCCCACATCATCCACACTTGGGCCCATCAAACCAGAGGACTTGTAGTTTTTTTGTGCCCCTTTTTAATACCATAAGAAATCTTGCCCCTAAACATATTTTCCCTGGCCCACTGTGTGTTGCACATTACAATAGGTTGAGGAAAGACAAACTTTTCCATTTCAATCAATAGGTGGGATTCTTATTTCTCATTCCCATCAACCTTTCCCTCTCCTTAATGGTACATGGGTTCCCCATGGTCTTAGATGAAATTCCTTTTTTTGTTATATGTTGGGGATAATCCCATCTCCCTCAGACGTTAATATGCCCCCTTTTCCCTTTGTGTACCATACATGTCACCCCAAGGTACAAAGATGTATTATTGATGTCTCTCACCCCACCTTGAATACTAACACACTCTTCATATGGGAGCCTCTTGGTTTTGTTCCTCGAGGTGGATATCCCTCCTAGTGTGTACACACACACACACACACACACACACATACACGAATTCTCCTCATTTAGCTCAACAACATAGGGTCATTCACAACACAAGCTACTCATAGAGCAAAAACCATTAATTATGGTTTTAACCAATGAAAACAAAAATTACAAAGATGATGTCTTACTGATGTCTCTTGCCCCACCTTGAATACTAACACACCCTTCATATGTGAGCCTACCCAACTTAGCTGCGGCAAGGCGAACATTCTCCCATCTATTAACGGGGTTTGCTCTATCTCTCAGCTTTGTTGCTCGAGGCAACCATCCCTCTTGAAATTTACACGCACACATGTATATGCATGAATTCTCATTATTTAGCTCAATGACATAGGGCCATTCACAATGCAAGATACTCATAGAAAACAAACCATTCATTACGGTTTTAACCAGTGACAATAGAGATTACACATCTCTCTCACACAATAGAAATGATCAGGCATCCATCTTATTCATAAACACATAAAACACTCCTCATCACATCACCTAGGAATAGGAATTCCTTATTAAAAATGCACAAGAATAGGCATTCCACATAAAAAATCATAATAATAGGAATTCCTCATCAACAAAACAAGTTATATAACATTATCAATAGACATTTACATTGCATTAAGATACACAGTAACACAAGTAAAAAAAACTTATCTTATGAGGTATATGACTGGTGACTAAGAGTGGGACTTCAACTCTCCACCCAACCATAGGTTGAAAACACACATGGGGGCTCCACTGGGGGGAGAAATACCATACCAAAACATTCATATTGTGAGATATATAGGGGGTAAAGGGTTTTTATATTGGCAAGTATAAAAAATGGAGATCAAAGTTAATGAAAAAATATAAAGGGGTATAAAAATGTTAATGAAAAAATAGATACCTACAATATCTAGTGAAAGTAGGGGTTTTTTAAATTGGGAAAGTGTAATGGGTCAGTATTGGTAAGGGGTTAAATAATGTGATTTCTGGAAGTGTTTTCCAATATGTAGTCAAATTAAGGGTATTTTTTAATATGCCACAAGCACACATGATATGTCAAAGGTTTGTTGAATGAAGCCCATGTGACTGCACAACTATCCTCTCTTGCAACCAAACACCCTGAGCTAGATTTAGAGTTTAAGGATGTAGCTTTCACAAGAGTTCTCAACCATTCCTTCACATACGATGAACAAAGCCCATTTATCAAGTGTTCTAAACATCTCCTAGCTATTACACCATAGTAGCTTTAGATTCTAGCAACCAAACAAAACAAGGGTTCAAATAAGGCATAAAGAGTTTCATTTTAGTATTGTAGAGATATATGTATAAACAAAAAGGATTCTTACCAACTACGTTATTTCTGTAGGAATAAGAGAAACTTGCCAATAACTTCTCAACAATGCTCACACCTGTGATCTGAGTCCCACATACTACACTAGGTGTTATCATCCCTCTAGCTCTAAGCTGCCTCAACCTCTTAGTAATTTCTTAAATAACATAGTCTCGAATGGTTTCATCAACCTAGAGAACATAATCACAACCCTAGTTATTATCAGCCAGCAATCTCGCATGGGTTTCTCAATATGGCTATCACCAAAACATCCTTACTCCATTGAACACTCTTGTGGAATTTAAACACATATGCATGCTTAGGCCTTAACAAGTAATACATGAGCACAACTACTGTACCTTTTTATCATAGTGAATACTCATGCACCTCTACATGCTTCCCTTATCACACAAATCACATAGGCGATCACACAAATGTGCCCAAACATAGGAGATACATAGAAAAGAGACAAAATACAATTCCTCATTCTCTTGTTTCTTAGTGAATACTCCCTATCCCCTTGTGCATAATTCCCTCCTCTATTCTCATGCCTCGTCTTTTTACCGATCGACTCCTCTTGCATGTTGACTCTATCACCACGATCCATGATGATATCCTGTGGACTCGTCCTCCAATCAAGAGCCCATTTCTTCTATTAACTACCTATAGCAAGGAAATCTCCTCCAACATGGATTTTGGTAGTAATTTAAATGCAAGACATGGCTTACAAGAAACTCCTCCACCTGCAAACCTTTAAATCCATGTCCCATATCAGTTAGTTATCATGTTTTATTATTCACATTTTTTTTTTCTCGGTAAAGACTAAATCTATTAAGGAAAATATAGTACAATCAGGAAAAGCAAAAACCGGCAGACCGGAAATGATGGATGCATCAACCTCGGTCCCGGAGGAAAGATACCAACACAGAGCTATAGGAAGAGCAAGAGACCGACAGACCGGAAATGATGGACTCATCAACCTCGGTCTCGGAGGAAGGAAACAATCTCAGAGCTACAGCAGAAGAAACGAAAGCAAGACTGACTAACAGGTTGTTACCCCAGCGGGTTAGAACTTGCACCACAGTGTTTTTTCCCTTTCTTTTTGTTTACTTTTGTCCAGCCATCATGGGGAGAATGGGCTAGGACAACTTGAAGACTGGAGTTCTCTGTCTCCTGGGGCTCCTTCTCTGATTCGGAGGAAGAAGTCTCATGGGGACGCTTCTGGGAGCTAGCTGTGACATAGGTGTGCCCCATATTGTCCGGGGGCGGATCCATCGGCTGAGGCATCTGATCTGGTTCTGATTCGCTTTGCTTCTTTTCCATACTTGGGGAGCGGGAGCTTCCAGCTGGCGGCGGTGGACAGGGAGCCCAACTCTTGGGCTTGGAATGAGCGAAGAGGCCCCTTTTCGTTCTTGCTGACAGCGATGGGCAGGAGTTGTGCAAGTGTCCTGTTAGGTGACAGTGGCGGCATCGGAAGGCCGTGTTTTCGTACTCTATGTACTAGGTCCATACAGAGTCCTTGATCTTGAGATTGATGTATTCTGGCAGTCCCTTGCTTAAATCAAGCTCCACACAAACTCTGGCATATGTATAGAGCCCTTGCCTCACTCTCTCGGAATCTCCTGTTAAAAAGCGCCCCAAGGCATTGCCGATTTGCCTATATACTTTAGTGCGCCATAGATGAACTGGGAGATTTGGGAGTCTGATCCATACCGGGGCTTTAGTGATGACTGCTGAAGCCGGGTCAAAGTCTGGAAACCATGGAGTTAGGAAGAGGCCAGCTGGGCCCATGAACCAAGGTCCTTCGTCCAGGGCATTGTAGCAGTGCTCGAGGTCATCAAACAGCACTATAAAATATCCTTTTGCACAGAAATAAACTTTGCAACGATCAGTCCAGTTTTCCTTAATCCAGTCATAAAGCTCCAAAGAGCGCGACCAGAGCCCATTGAATCTGCAGATGATAGCCCTTTCAGAAAATTTTTGGGTGTCATCTGCAAGATCAGGGTAGGAAATCTCGACAGAGGGAACTTCCTCCAATTTGTCAACCAAGAAAGGCTTGGGTCTGGGAGGTTCCGGAGTTGATGGCATCTCAGGGCGGACTGCAGCTTTGTAGGAGTTTGGCGGAGCAGAAGAGGATTGCCCTGCAGCTCCTCCTCTCAAACGAAAGGAGAACACTAGAGAGCTGTTGCCCTTTATGTTGTAAGAAGAGAGAGGAAGAGAATCTTCGGGCTGCTTACCTTGAAAAATAAGTCTCTGAACGCCTGAGGGGATCCTAAGCCTACGCTCCAGAATAGCTTTGAGATTCTGTACCAGATCTGTTGGATTTACCCATTGCATGATGGTTTTGCCAGAGATCTGTACTATTTGGATCTGAAAGGGGGCAGAGGAAATATTAGAAGATTTCTGGAGCGGTTTGGGGCCAAAGACTTTTGGGTCTTCCGCCTCATGACGCTGGGGGTTCCGTATGAGAGAAGAAGTCTTCTGCCTGAGATAAATTTTGCCCTCATGCAGATCTGCGTCGAAGGGATCTGTGGGTCCTCTGGAAAAGTACTGCGCCTAGGTGAAGGAGGACCGGATCTGCTCAGTCGAGAGCAGAGAAATCCGAGAGCATCGATTCTGAGCTCGGATATGGACTAGATCGCTGGGATCTATGCATCCTCTTCTCAACCGCTGCATGTTCCTTCCGAGCTGTTGCCTGGGAGCTGTGTAGTCCTGGATCTTGTGCCCAATGATTAGATCTGGCCCAGATCTACAATATATGGCTCTCAGATCCGGCCCAGATCTGTCAAGATTAGGCCTTACTATTTTCAGATGGGTCGGATCTGCAACTTGCAGCCCCTCAACCTTGCATGCAGGATTCCTCGAGCTATCTGCGTGAACGATGTTGCCACCAGCGCTATCCCCAGCCATGAAACTCCATGAGTAATCGGCCTTCGACCCTAGCTAGGGCTTCGCCTTACCATCTTCGAGGGCGGCCCATACGATCTCATGGCCGCGTTCTTCGTAGGCAGCGGGGAGGCGGTGCCTGGGCGCTAGACAATAGTCGATGGAGTATCCAGGCCAGACCCAAAAGGAGAGGTCGAAAACAGCGTGACCCTCGACCAGGCCCGACACCGATCCAAAGAAATGCTGATCTCTGAGGGCAGCGGCAGCGCGGATCCGACAGCTTGAGAGGGCTTGCACTGCCGCCAGGAATCGATCCCTTTAAGAGGAAATCCAAGACCGTGAGACGATTATCCTAACGCGCAGGCGCATGCAGGGCTTCCCTTCGACCTCTGCCCCGATGATTGAGAGCCTTGAGTCGGCACTGCTGAGGGATTCCGAAAACCTGGCCATCGCGTCTCAATCAACCAAGTATGATATATTGAATTGTACTCCGTGCGTTCTTTTATTATTCACATTAATTCACATTATTTTTACAATTTATAATAATAATTATAAGAGGGTTGACAAAAATGGTTTTCATAATCAATATAGGTATTTTAAATATTCAAGAAGGTGGTCTCTTTCCCAAGGTCCAGAGAAAACATATATGTATCCAAACCTAATGGAGAATCTAAATAGTTATTATAAGAAGGAATTTTTTTTTTACACCTAATGATATTCCTCCTCCACCACCCCTCCTAATCTCAATTGGATCATTGCATTTCTTTTCATCCTTATTGATTATTTTAGAATGGAAAATTTGGAGGAGTCATCTCAAAGGACCATTTTTATTGGCAAGACCGAGTTTGGAAAATTGGCGTTTGAAACCTTTCAAGAGAATTTTGAGGCATTAGAATATATATATTTTTGGGGTAAAACTTTTTTTCTTTAGTGCCACACATTTTCCCCCTATTCTATGCATAGAGACCTTTCCAACGACACAAGAATTGCCTCAATCAAAGTTTGTATACAAAAGTTATGCCAATTAGAAATTAACCTTCCTATTTTGGCCACCATAATTTGAGAGGATGCCACATCGTCCCCCATAACTCATGGAAAATGGAATATCTGCATGATTATGATGAATAAGACTCTATAAGAGTCCATATTGTAACTCTAGTTTAGAGTTGAGGGAGTCAAACCTAACCACTAGTAGGATATCGACTTGTGTTATAATTAAGCCACTAGGAGGAAAAGGGGTTCCATTCCATTCAAGTGCACTTGTTCCATAGATGAGAGAAGTAGCCAAGTGGGATAGGAAGACAATACACAAAGAGGATTAGTGCACTATAGTAGGTCACAGTCCATGGGCCTTACTTCATTGTACTCACAGTCATTTTCTATTCAAAGAAAGAGAGCATAATAACCTCACCTTCTAGTTGGGTTTTCCCCTGATAGGGTTTCTTAGGATATATCTCATGTCAAATGTGTTTGTGAGTTTTTATTTTGGTGTTCTCTATTTATACATAAGTTTTAATTTGTGTGCACATGCAATAAATAGTAATATACATATCCATAAATCTAAAGAGAAATAAACCCTAATAATGTATATTTCAGATTTTCAACTATAGTTTTATGAGATATGTTGTGATAAATTGTCCAGTGGAATATCCATAGTAATTTATAGATCATATTGGTAAAATTAGTCATGGGAGATTGATCTATGAATAACCTTGATGATCCTGTAGAGGAAATGTTTTCATGGCAAGATACACAAGTTGCAGGACATAAGTCATAAATTGAATCTCCTCATGTCGAACCTAAGGAATACGATTGGATATTCAGAGAAGATGGGGGTTCTAACATAGAGGAGATATCATAGGGGAGATTGGGATATTGAGAAGAAACACAAAACTGATTGAAGAAAGGACCTAGAAGAGATCAACCCAGTTCGAGTGTCATGAACCATTCACAATCCTTGTTCAAAATGGAAGTGAAGGTCAATATCAAGATGCTCTAAGGTGAGATTGGAACTATGAAGCTAAATTGTTGGCTGCAAAAATTAGAAGTTTATTTTAATGTTCATAATATAGAGGGGGAAAATAAGATTTCACTTTCATGACTAAAATTAGAGTGTCATGCCTTGATTTGGTGGGAAAGTGACACAAAGACTTGACGTTGGAGGAAAATTATCCAACGACTAAGTAGGAGGACTTTAGAACCCTTATAAAGTCACAATTTTTTCCTATTGGGTATGTATAGGACCAATCGATTCGGTGGAAATACTTCAAGAAAAGGAAAGATAAGAGTCTATAGGAGTACACCACAGAGTTCACAAAGATGGCCATAATGTCGGGTATCTCCCCAAAGAACCTAGTTGTACTCAAGTATTTGGGGGATCTACACAACCATATATGGAAGCCAGTGATGTTATTTAAGCCAATATCAGTGAATGATTCCTGTGTATAGGCACAATACTTAGAGAACATAAGCTAAAAGAAAGGGAAATCAAGTGGATTGAAGTAGAAGGAGAAACCAAATTCTTTGAGGAGGGTAAGAAGAAGAGGAAAAGGAGAAAACGATAAAAAGATGGTATCCAAAACACACCAATGCAAGGATGATCCAAGTGGATATTGGTGGAAACTTGTCTATTCCACTTAAACCTCCAGTTGGTTTCATTTGTTTCCTTTTTAATTTCAACATTTACTATTTTAAGCAGTCTTTCAGGTCCTAAACTTCCAGAGTAGTTTTGAGCCCCTAAATAGGTTTTTTTGAGGTTTGAAGTAGGCTCATAGCCATAGGAAAGGGCCTTCCACAAATCTTGTAGTACTCCGGGAGACATATCCAACAAGGTATAATACACACCAAATGGAGATAATATGACCAGGTTACGACCCTGGGCAATTGGTTGCCCAACTAACCCCAATGGGGCCCACAAACTTTTGGTGTTCCATCTCCTGGGGTTAGGTTTATGGTGATTTAGGGTTTTCCCTTGTTTTTCAATAATAAATAGGCCCTTGAGAATCATTGTAACACATTTCAGAGGCATGTAGCTGCCACATCTCTTCTCAGAGATAAGCTACCATCGCCCGAGCTAGTTTATTTCCATTCTATTTGTAAGCATATTTTTGTATTATAATATTAATGAAATGAAGTTTTATTTTTGTTGCATCTCTGTATTTATGGTTATATCTGTAATTTGTTGCGTTCCTATTTAAGTTTGGATCAATGGTATTAGATCAGTCTGCTCTTTCTTTGTTTTTCTTTGCATGTCCTCAATGAGGTCAGGGTATAAGGAGTTAGGGATCAATTTAGTCGAACCTTTGCAAGACCAGCCTTGCAAACCCCGATGACCTCCTATATATGGTGGAAGAAAAGAAAGACAAGGGGGCAGGAGATCCTATCAAAATATTTCTTGAGGAAGCCCTCAGGTGACAAAGGAACATGATGATGGATAACTTTTCCCAGATCATTTGACAACTACCCATAGGCGACGCATCATCATCCAAAAACCACTCTAGAGGTGCCACTCCTTTCAAGGTAAAAGTTAGCTTTGACATTTCCATATTTGAGGGCCAGATAGATGCAGATGTCGTAGATAAATGGTTGAATCTGTTGGAAGGATATTTTTCAGTTCATGACTTTTCCAATCAGGAAAAGATTACTTTTGCACTTCTCAAAGCCACCCCGCATGTCAAGGACTAGTGGGAAACCTATTGTGAATAAAAGGATGATAGGGAATCCTCACTGTTTTTAGCTACACCCACTTGGGATTCCTTTCGAGACTTCATCAAGGAACAATATTACCCTGTCGAGAGCTATGAAGATAAACACATAAAGTGGACCACGGTATGGCAGGGAAGGGACCAAGATGTGTTGGAGATCACAAATATTTTCCATACCCTCCACACAAAATTGGGTATCAAGGATTTTGAGCGGCATTTTGTACTCAAGTACTGCGACTGCCTACAAAAGTACATCCAGGATGAAGTGGAGTTCTTGGACATCTCCTCGCTCGATACGACATACCGATACACTGTCAAGATTGAAAATAAGTTTAAACAGAAGAAGTGAGACTTTGGATCTATGAATCCAAAGAAAGGAAAATGTGCCCCAAAACCACAGAGAAAAGGCCAAAGCAAAGGCAAGGTGACCCAGGATAGCTTGTCAAAGCTGCAAGAAAAGAAAAAGAAGGACATAGGAAAATGGTGTGAGTTCCATAAGAGCTCCACTCACAACACAAGTGAGTGCCAGGCCAAGCAGTCATTGGCGGCTGAGCTGAAGGCTTCCAAATCAGGCGCATGTTTTGAATTTGAGTCAAAACTCGACAAGGGGAATGAAAAAGGGAAGCAGATCATTGATGACGAGCCTAGTGCCACCAAGGCCACCACCAAGATCTAGAAGAATGAGCCTGGAGATCCAAACGAGGGGGAATGCCTCTTCCACTCACATTTGTGGGCGAAGGATTCTCTATTGATGTTGATTGTCAATAGCATGAGCCAAAAGAATCTCATTTCAGTAGAGGTCGTGAAGAGGCTGGGTCTACTGAAAACAACACATCCAGAGTCATACACCATCAGGTGGCTTCATCAAGGATGACATATTTGCATCATCCAGAAGTGTCACATTCCCTACAACATCAAGCCCTTCACGCATGAGGTATTGTGTGATGTTTCTCCTCTTGAAGTTTGTGATGTATTATTAGGAAAACCAAACTTGTGGAAGAAACATGTTGCATATGAATCTAGACCTTGCTCTATTATTATTACTTTGAGTAATAAGTTGTACAAGATACTGGAGGTATCCCCACCTACCCCCATCTATTTGATCACTGTAAATCAATGCAGTAAGATCATTTCCCAGATGAGGAAATTTGTTTTCCTTATGATTCACCCTCAGGGAAAGAAGAAGGTTATGGCCATGACTTCTAGATAGGGCTCATTCCCACAGTAGCAGTAGATGGACAAGGTCGTGGAGGAATACAAGGGACATTTTTTCCTCACCTACATGGGTACCTTTTCATTTTCAAGTCAAGCACTCCATCGACATGATCCCATGGGCATCACTACCCAATGGACTGATCTGTCGACGCTTTGTCCTAAAGAATGATGAGATCAAGAGGCAGATTTAGGAGTTGTTGCAGAAAGGGCACATCAGGGCAAGCTCATTAGCCCGTGGGAGCCCGATTGTATTGGTACAGAAGAAGGATGAAACCTGGAGACTATGTATTTACTATCGGGCACTGAACAAAATCATTTTCTGGAATAGGTACCCAATCCCATGGATTGATGACACTCTAGACCAACTCAAGGGGGCCAAATATTTCATCAAGATTGACTTGCAATCTGGTTATCAACATGTGTTTATCAAACCCTTGGATGTGTGGAAGACTTCCTTCAAATCTAAGGAGGGCCTTTTCGAATGGTTGGTCATGCCTTTCGGGTTGACGAATGCACTTGCAACCTTCATGATATTTATGGATGACATCTTGCAACCCTTCACCAATGCATCCATGCTGGTTTATTTAGATGACATATTGATCTTCATCCAGATTTGGGAAGAGCACCTCCACCATATTCGACAGGTCCTTCAAACCCTGCGAGAACATAATTTGTGTGCCACTTTGAAGAAATGCACTTTTGGCATGACCCAGGTTCAATATCTGGGGTACATCATTGATGAGCAGGGTGTGCATGTGGACCTAGCCAAGATACAAGTCATTCGGGATTGGCCAGCCCCAACCACTCTAACAGAGCTGCATAGCTTTTTGGGCTTTGTCAATTTCTACGCAGGTTCATGTTGGGGTTCTCTCATATTACTTGTCGTTTAAGTCAAGTAACCAAGTCCAAAGCGAAAGAAACTTTTTTTTGGTCTGAAACCCAAAAAAAGGCATTTTCCGAGTTGAAGCATCACCTCTACTCTGCACCAGTACTCACATTACCAAACCTGTAACAACCTATCGAGATTGAGACAGATGCCTCCAACTATGCTATTGGTGCAGTTCTTACTTAGCAAGGGCATCCAACGACTTACCATAATGAGACACTTTCAGAAACAAGTCCAAAAGTATCCAACTTACGAAAAAGAAATGTATTCCATTATGTAGGCATGTTGTCAATGGAAGAATTACATTCTAGGGAAGGAAACGATCATCCACATAGACCATTGACCCCTACAGTTCATATAGACACAAGGGAAGTTGTAGAACGATCGCCATCAGAAATGGTCCACATACCTACAATAATTCCATTTAAACATTAAGTACAAGAAGGGAAACACCAATATTGTTGCAGACTGCCTCAGCCGATCACTAGTCATGGCGTTGATCATTATGCTTGAATCATGTGGGCACGAATTTGGGGTGGTCGCATCTTTACAAGAGTGATCTAGAATTGGGCAGCACTTACCAGACACTCCTAAAAGGTAAGAAAGTTCTGAATTTTCACCTTAAGGATGCACTTTTATTCCACATAGGAAAAATCTATGTTCCAATCAAGCATGCCAAGATGATTTGGGAGGCGCACTACAGTTGGGTCATTGGATATTTCGGGGTAGAGAAAACAGTGGCAGAACTGCAGAAGTATTTTTATTGGTTGAACCTTCGTCAAGATGTTGGGAGCTACATTAAATCCTACACTTCCTATGCCATTTCCAAAACAACCATCAAGAAGCAAGGCCTATATACTCCTCTTCTTACTCCTAGTAAACCTTGGGAATCCATCTCCATGGATTACATGTTGGGCCTTCCTTCTTCTAAGAACAACAATGACTATATTTTTGTGGTCGTCAACAGATTCTCTAAGATGGCCATTATGGCAACCTATAAGAAGAGTATCATAGCAGAGGCCACGACTAAACTCTTCTTTGAGCGAGTGGGTACACTTCGGGATCCCACAGTCCATTGTCTCAGATCGGGACAACAGATTCCCGAGTGCATTTTTGTCAAGTCTCTAGTTGATGCTGGATACCAAACTTACTAAGTCCACGACTTTCCATCCCCAAAATGATGGCCAAACAGAGGTTATCAACAGGATGATCGTACACATTATGCACTTATACAACTTGAAGTATCCACACACATGGGATGAAAGCCTCCCCTATGTCCAACACACCTACAAAAGATCTCTCCACATCTCAATGGGCCACAACCCATTTCAGGTAGGGCTGGGATTTTAGCCATTATGTCCCATTGATGTGGCCATACCATTTGCAGCCACTCAGGCATATTTGTCTCATGTCTAGTTTGAAGTCGGCAGGGCTAAAAGCTTCATTGAGAGCATTTAACACATCCACTAGTATGTCCATGACATATTGGACAGAGGCAATGCTAAGTACAAGTAGTGCCATGATCAACATCAGGTTTGGCACAAGTTCTAGGTGGGCGACAAAGTTTGGCTACATTTGTAGAAGGGGTGCCTTGCTGGACCCCTCTGTAAGCTTTTCCTGCTCTGATATGGGCCATAAACCATCACCAAGGCTATGGGGGACAATGCCTTCAAGCTCAAAATTCCACCATCCTTGGTCTACACCCAATGTTCAGTGTAGACCGCCTTCATCCATACTTTCCGACATTGTTGGACACATCTGACATTGCAGAACAACTCATGCCAACAGAACTAAACCCAGACTGCATGAAACATGCCACAACTACTCAGATCATGGATACACATATGAATAACACTCGCTAATAGAGGATCCATCTATATTGAGTTGTCAAAGCAGGCCAACTCCTTCACTAGGTCAAGTGGTTCACTAGGGACCAAGTTCAACAAAAATTTCCTCACCTCATGGAGGCTCTTCACGCAATGGGGACCATTGATTCCTAAGGAGGGAAGAATTATCTAGGTGGATATTGGTGGCCACTTGCCTATTCCACCTAGACCTCCAGTTAGTTTCATCTATTTCCTTATTTACTTCAACATTTACTATTTTTAGCAGTTTTTCAGGTCTTGAACTTCTAGAGAAGTTTTGATCCCCTAAAAGACATTTGTTTGAGGTCCACAATAGGCCCATGGCTATAAATAGGGGCCTGGTGCAAATATTGTAGTACTCAAAGAGACTTTTACAATAAGGTATCTTACGCGCCAAACAGAGATAATATGACCAAGTTACGACCCAAGGAAGTTGCTTTCCCAACTAACCCTAATGGGGCCCACAAATTCTCAGCGTTCCATCTCTCAAGGTTATGGTTTTGGTGGTTTAGGGTTTTTCCTTGTTGTTCAATAATAAATATTCCCTTGAGACTCATTGTAACACAGTTCAGAGGCATGTAGCCACCAGATCTCTTCTCAGAGATAAGCTACCATCGCTCGAGCTAGTTTGTTTCCATTCTGTTTGTAAGCATATTTTAGTATTATAATATTAATGAAATGAAGTGTTATTTCTATTGCATCTATGTATTTATGATTATATCTATAATTTGTTGTGTTCCTATTTAAGTTCGGATCAAAGGATCCCAACAACCATTGCAACCATTGCAATATTGATGGTCATACAAAGGAGAAGTGTTGGAAGTTACATCTAGCGCTTAACTCGAAGATTAATAAGAAATATAATAATAAGAATCTCATGGCCATTGATTCAAGTGACAAAATTGAAAGAAAATTGGACATGGAAGAGAACATCATTTGTACATCAATGCAGAAGTTATCCTTGAATAATAATAAGAGAAAGAAATGACCAAACTCTTCCACATAAAGATACAGGTTAAGAAGACAAAGATTAATGCTATTTTTAACTTAGTATCATAGGAAAATCCCATTGCAGTAAATTTTGTCAAAAAATTGGGATTGGAAGTTCATGATCATCCAATCCCATATGCATTGGGATGGATAAATATGGTCCATAGCTGAAGGAAACAAAACAATGTAAAATTAGATTTGTTATTAGTGTTGGTTTTACTGATGAAGTAGAACTAGATGTATTTACCCTTATTGCATGTGGAGTGTTTTTTGGAAGTCCTTACATGCATATGTGGGATGTAATATTCATGTAGAGAGCGAACCAATAGTAGCTCGTGAAGGATGGAAAGTTGTTCACAATTAATGTGCACAAACGTAAGTGAAAAATTTCTCTAGTAAGTGCCATCCAATCCAAGAAACTGATTAGTTCTAGTAATAAATATGGTTCATTTCTTTTAAGAGAAAATTAATTTAAACAAGAGTCAATACGAAGCAAGGCATCCTTGGAGGGGTGTACTAACAAATGGAAACAAAAACTGGAAGAGTTGCTACAAATATACAAGGATGTATTCTAGGAGTCTAAAGGGTTACCATCCCAGAGGGAAGTGGAGCATGAGTTCCAACTATTGTCAGACTTTTAATAACCAAAAATTACGTTATACAGACAATCTATTATAGAATTAAGTGAGGGGAAGAAGCAATTGCAACAAATACTAGAATAGGGTGTAATTCAACCAAGTACGTCATCATTTAGGTCACCCATCATCATTGTACCAAAGAAGGATGGGAATTGGTAGATGTGTATTTATTATAGGGTGTTGAATAAAATTATGCACAAGATTAGATCCCCTCTACCCAAGATAGATGATATGTTGGATTATTTTCATCAAGAAAAATACTTCACCAAGCTAAACTTAAATTCTAGATATCACCAAGTTCAATTTAGAAAAGAAGATACATAGGATATCACCTTCAAAACTAGGCAAGGTTTGTATGAGTGGTTAGTCATTCCATTTGACCTATGTAATGCACCAAATACATTTGTGAGTTTAATGAATGATATACTGGGCCCTTTTATTAATTGATTTATTATTGTTTATTTGTATGATACACTGGTATACAATGCTACATCAGAGGAGCACATCTAATATTTGATGTAGGTGCTGGAGACATTAAAGAAGCACCAACTACTAGAAAATATAAAGAAATGATAGTTTGCACAACAATGATTGGTGTATCTAGGGTATGTCATAGGTGGAGGAGAGTTGAAAATAGATCCTCCCAAGATGGAGACCATCATGAAACAACCAATGACTACTAATGTTTCTAATGTTAGGAGTTTCTTTGGGGAAGCACAGTATCTGAGGAAATTCATAGCTTTTTTTCAACAATAGCATCACTACTGCACACCATAACAACAAGTGGCAAGAGTTTCTAGTGGGAAAAGGGCCAGGAGAGGGCCTTTGAGGATTTAAAGAAGAGTATCAGTCAAGCACTAGTTCTAGCATTACCAAACTTCCAGTAGCCTCTTGAAGTCAAGACATATGTGAGTGGGTATGCTATGGGAGTAGTCTTGATGCAAGGAGGAAGGCTTGTATGCTACCATTCTGAAGTATTTCATGGAGAAGTTATTAACTACCCTACCTATGACAAGAAGCTTTATGCCTTAGTGCAAGATGTGAATATGTGGAAGCACTATCTAATGAGAAAGTAAACAATAATCTAGACAAATCACCAAACACTACAATAACTATATGCCTAGATTAATCTAGAATAGACCAAGCATTGCAAGTGGATGGGGTTTCTACATCAGTTTCATTTAGTGATCAAGTACAAGAAGGGTAGCACAAAAACATTGATGGACATGGTTTCAAGGCCAACCACATCAAATATCACAACTTTTGTAAATTTGATGCACATGCAGCCATTCATCCATGATGCATACAAAGATGCATATTTAAAGGATGAGGAATTCAAGGAGGTGTTTTAGTAGCTACAGAGTCAAATTCATGTGCACGATGGTGATAACACCATTGACTATAATCTCTAGGATCAGATACTCTACAGGATGGATAATATATGTGTTCCTAAAGGTGAGTGATTGCATTTTATTAGAGAGGCTCACGCCTCCAGGGTTTCAAGGAACTTTGGTGGAGGGATGATCCGAATTAGATCCATGAAGAATTATCAAAGTGCCATGACTGTATCAAAACAGGACAGACTTTGAATTTATGGACAAAGAGCGATTAGGAAGACCTCTAGACAATGGCAGTTTGCAGACAGCAAGGAATGACGAGGACCTCGATCAAAGCGCACTGACTGAGGCCCATGGAGACCACGCAGGAGGGAAACTAGCAGTTGGGAAGCCCGGATCGGGAAACAGATGCCATTTCTAATCGTGCGTCGTTTGGAAAAACCCCTTGAGAAGGAAAAGCCCAAAAGCGCTCAATCATATGGGAAGCTGGGAAACCGTGGGGAAAGTGCTAAGGTGAAAGGTGGGACCTGCGCTCCAAAACTGGTGGTATATCGGGGGCATCCTTGGGCGATAAGTGGATTTGGCTGAAAACGAGCGATTCCATTCAGCGCAGGCCGTGTGTCTGGCAGATGAGAGAGAAAACCACCTCTCATCACATGCTAACGGTCGAGCAAGTCAACTGCGCGAAATGAGCGAATATCGTAGGATCTGGGAGCTCCAGATCTGACGGTGGAGATTGTGCCTGATGGAGAAACTGGATTTGACAGGGGAATTAAGCTGTGGCATGTAAAATTCTGAAGTCTGATTTGACCGCTGAGTTGGCGGATGAGTCATTCCAAAATTTAACTAAATTACTGAACCGTCGAGGAAGAGCTAGCGCAATTCGTGAGAAGACAAGTGGCTACTTCCCTGTGGACGATGGAAATGATGCAGAGGCAGGGAACTCCAAGTGAACAACAGCAGGCGATCCGAAGGGGCAGAAGAGGAATCAAATAGTCATGAGATAGATCGGATTTAAGCCATGAATAAATAGAGAATAGAACAGAGAGAAGTGAAGGACAAAGACAGAGAAAGCGAGAGAGAAGAAAAGATAGTGAAGCAAGAAGCAGAAAACAGAGAGCTGAGCTGACCTAAGGCATTATTGAGTAGACAGAAAGCTTGAGAGGTTCAAGCAATCCCTGTGAGGATCTTTCGGGGAATTGAGTACCATATTGGGCTCCTCCCATTAAAGACCAGAGAGGCAAAGACTTGGAAAAGGAAAAGAGTCTGTGCACTCTAGTGGCTTGGGGAATCCAAGAACCACCCTATCAAGCATTATCTATTTTAGGAACTCAAATTGAGCTCCTCATTGTAATTCTCTGCTTTAAAGACACAACAAAAGAAGGCCACCACTGAAATCTGGACCGAAGAGGTAGCCTTAGAGAATAGGGTGAACTCCTTATTAATTTGTTGTGTTCTTGTATTTGCTTACTGTGTTTCTATTACTTTTTTCCATTTTTCCAGTGTCTGTGTATTTTGTAATCTGATCTATTTGTTGCCTAAAATGACATAGACACACATCAGTACATGAGTCTGTAATACCTTCATTTAATAATTATTTAATTGAGATCACTCAAGAGTGATTTTTAGATCAAGTGGTATCAAAGCTCTAGGCTGTTAAGGTTAGACAAGCTTGTGTTGGTTTAGCTATTGAATGCTAACTAGATCAAAGCTCAAATTAGGAGAAGGAGAGTTGATCAAAACTAATCCTGAAATTAGGAGAGTCTATCCTCAAAACAAAATGTCAGAGGAAGGTTCTATGGGGCCAAACCCTCAATTCATAGATAGTTTCCTAGCCATAAAGTCCATGGTAGAAGAAATGTATAGGGACTTTAGGAAACATAAGGATGAAGATTCATCAGGCTTTAAACAAGACAAAGGAGAAAATGAGTCTCACTTCCATGACCACTCAAAAGGAAAAGGGAAAGAGGAAAGCTTTATCACACCTCCTAAAAGCCCTGAACACAAAAAGAAAGCATCTTTGATTAAACTAGATGTTAAATTTGATTTACCTATATATGATGGAGAGTTGAATGTAGAAAAGCTGGACAATTGGATTAGACAAATTGATGTTTATTGCAGAGTGCAAAATATCGACTCAGACAAGAGCAAAATTTAGCTGGAAAGCCTACACCTTGGAGGCACTGCCTTTGGTTTGATGGGAAGGCAGAACCCAAGCTGACATGAAAAGACATGGTAAGATTATCTCTGTCTGAAGTGAATTTGTTTCTGTAATAAAAAAGTAGTTCTATCCATTGGCCTACATGCATCAAGCCATGATGAGTTGGCAAACTCTTCGATAGTTGAAAAGGCAAAGTGTGCAAGGGTACACTCAAGAATTTAGAAAGAGAGCATTGATTCTATGAATCTCATTCGACTCACCTAAGACTTTGTTGAAGTACATTGGTGGTCTACACAGCTACATGAGGCACACCATCCTCATGTTTAATCCCACTAGTATAGATGAGGTATCTGTACAAGCTACTCATCTAGAAGCTAGAGGAAAGAATGGAAGTCTAGAAGTTGGGGGATCATCCCAACCCACTGCAAGCAAGAATAAGGAGAAAATAAAGCAGAAATGGAAAGCAAGGAAGGAAAACACTGCACAGAAGAGCAAGGCTTCATACACTCACCATAAAAAGGATGGGCATGATGATGAGAATTGCTGGATTCTGCATCCAAAGCTGAGACCTAAGAAGTTTGAGGGCAATAAGAAGAATATTGTTGCAACTATTCAAAAATATTTGGGTTAGACTCGGGAGATGAAACAACCATTACAACCACACGTATAAGAGGTAAGAATTCTGAAGCATCTACTAGTAATTCTGCACAATCTACTATTGATGAAGAAAATGAGAGAAAGAGACATGAGCTTTTCCATATTCGAGTTATTTCCAAACATCAAAAGATTGATACTTTGTTTGATAGTGGCTCACAAGTAAATTTAATTTCTGAAGCAATTGTAAAGAAGTTGGGATTAATAACTACACTTCATAAGAAACCATACCCATTAGGACGGCTGAATGATAAAGCACAACTACAAGTGACTAGACAGTGTAAACTCAAGTTTTCTTTTGGGTCAGCATTTGTAGATGAGGTTGAGTTAGACATAATTCCTTTGGATATATGTGGAATTGTTTTAGGAAGTCCTTACTTGTATGATATAAAAGCTATTTTTCTATAGAGCTGAGAACAAGTATCTACTTGTTAAAGATGGAATCGAATACTTTGTAAGAGCTCATAAGCTCAGGAATAATTATACTCTCATAAACTCATGGCAGATGAAAAGAATGATAAATTCATGCAAACAATTCTTACTGATGGTTGTAAAGGAAAAGAAACCTGAAAAAACCAATGTATTTGAGGGTTGTAATGCTAAACAACAAGTTGATTTAGAAAAGGTTGTTTCA
>APFE031494302.1:31113-48967 GCA_000404065.3 Pinus taeda
AGCAGAGTCAATTGCCTTCTATTGGTGACCTGTTACCTAAATATCTTAATGAATTGCAGGAAGACACAGTTTTGGACAGGAAGGTGAGGATGACGCACAGAGGAGATGTTGAGTACCTCAGGATTGGGCTCAAGGGTTCAAAGCCAAGCAGTGCAAAGTGGATAGAGATTGGACAAGTGAGACAATTGTACCCTCACTTAGTCGATGCTTGAAAATCGACTTTTGGTGGTCCAAAAGCTTTTTCAGTGGGAAGGCCATGATTCGAATTAGATCCATGAAGAATTATCAAAGTGCCATGACTGTATCAAAATAGGACATACTTCAAATTTATGGACAAAGAGCGATCAGGATGACCTCTGGACAGTGGCAATTTGCAGCCAGCAAGAAATGACGACGACCTTGGTCAAAGCATGCTAACCAAGGCCGATGGAGACCGCGCAGGAGGCAAAACTAGTAGTTGGGAAGCCCGGATTGGGAAACGGAGGCCATTTCTGATGCGCAATTAGCGCTTATTGCACATCGCTGGGCAAAACCCGTGGAGAAGGAAAAGCCCCAAAGTGCTCAGTCACATGGGAAGCCAGGAAACCGTGGGGAAAGCGCTAAGGTGAAAGGCGGGACCTACGCTCCAAAACCGGCAGTATATCAGGGGCATCCTTGGGCGGTAAGTAGCTTTGGATGAAAATGAGCGATTCCATTCAGCACATGACACGTGTCTGGGGAAGAGAGAGAAAACCACCTCTCATCACACGCTAACGGTCGAGCAAGTCAACCGTGTGAAATGAGCGAATATCGTAGGATCTGGGGGCTCCAGATTTGATGGTAGAGATTGCGCCCAATGGAGAAACTAGATTTGAAAGGGGAATTAAGCCGCAACATGTAAAAATCTGAAGTCTAATTTGACCACTGAGTTGGTGGATGAGTCATTCCACAGTTTAACTGAATTACCGAACTGTCGAGGAAGAGATGACGCAGTTAGTGAGAAGACAAGTGGCCACTTCCCTGTGGATGATGGCGATGATGCAGAGGCAGGGAACTCCAAGTGAATAGTAGTAGGCGATCCGAAGGGGTGGAAGAGGAATCAAACAGTCATGAGATAGATCAGCTTTAAGCCATGAATAGATAGAGAAAATAATAGAGAGAAGAGAAGGACGAAGATAGAGAAAGCGAGAGCGAAGAAAAGATAGTGAAGCAAGAAGTAGAAAACAGAGAGCCGAGCTGACCTAAGGTAGCACCGAGCAGACAAAAATCTTGAGAGGTTCAAGCAATCCCTGTGAGGATCCGTTGGGGAATTGAGTACCATATTGGGCTCCTCCCATTAAAGATCAGAGAGGTCAAGACTTGGAAAAGGAAAAGAGTCTGTGCACTCTAGTGGCTTGGGGAATCCAAGAACCACCCTACCAAGCATTATCTGTTTCAGGAGACTCAAATTGAGCTCCTCATTGTAATTCTCTGCTTTAAAGACACAATAAAAGAAGGCCACCACTAAAAGCTGGGCCAGAGACATAGCCCTAGAGAATAGGGTGAACTCCTTATTAATTTGTTGTGTTCTTGTATTTGTTTACTATGTTTCTCTTATTTTTTTCCATTTTTCTAGTGTCTGTGTATTTTGCAATTTGATTGATCCATTGCCTAAAATGACATAGACACACACCAGCAAATGAGTCTGTAATACCTTCATTCAAGAATTATTTAACTGAGATCACTCAAGAGTGATTTTTAGATCAAGGGAAGATAATAGCTAGCTTATAGAGGTATGTGTATTGGCCCAAGATGGAAGAATATGCGCGCTTTGTTGTACAAGAAGTCCTAATAACAGGAAACATGGTCTATATAATCCTTTACATGTACCACTCGTCTTTTCGAGAGAATTTCCGTGGACTTTTTGGAGGTTTACCAAAAACTGGGGAGGGACATGAATGCCTATTCATGGTAGTTGATAGGTTTAGCAAGACATATGTTCTAATTCCCTATAAAAATACCATCACTGGGTAAGAAGAAGTGAACTTGTTCTTTGCACAAGTCTTGTGCATTTTAGGATACAAAGGAGCATCGTTTTAGACAAGGACATAAAATTTCTCAGTGATTTTTGGACTACATTATGGGAGAAGATGGGCATGAAGTTAAAGAGGTCTACAACATGCCATCCTCAGTCAAATGGGAAAATGAAGTAGTTAATAGGACTTTGGTTCATATTTTGGTTGTCTACAATTAGAAGCATATGAAGACCTAGGATGAAAAGCCTATATATATACAAAATTTAGAGTAGTCCCCACTTCTACTAGTAAGTCCCCATTTGAAACATGTTTTGGATATTTTCCACCTGCACCTTTGGATATTCCATATGGGAAAAATTAGGAGTAAGGGAGGACCTTATAGGGGATTCCTTAAGGGTTGAAAAACTTGATGATAAGAATAGGAAGATCCATACGTAAGTATAAGAGAGATTGTAGAACTCATAAGAAAAATACAAGGTCAGGCATGATCAACACAAAACAAAGAAGTCATTCGAGGTGGGAGATAGAGTATGGTTATAGTTGAACACAAAGAGGCTACAAGGTCCTGATAAGAAAATTAAGGCTCTATGCTATGGTGCCTTTAAGATAATGGAAAAGGTGTGAAATAATGCCTACAAAATTAGTCTACCCATCTACATGTGTATTTACTAAGTTGTGAATATAGAGAATCTGAAACTCTATGAGCCTTCCATGTCAAATTAATTAGGGAATAGGGCCTACCTTTTGTAGAGGATTTGGCACCAGATCCTCAAGCAAAGTTGACAAAAGATACATTTTTTTAAAAGAGGTCCAAAGCTATGAGATATGGGAAACATGTCCTTTGGAAGATTAGGTTGAAAGGACAACGTCTAGGCAAAGCTAAATGGTACACCCAAGAGAAGGTAGAGGAAACATTTCCTCACCTCATTCAGTAAAATTTTTTAGGGACCAAAAGCCTCCTAAAATGGGGAGGTGTGATCTAAATTGTATCATTATATTATTTTTTTATCCATATAAATGCTTTTAGAGTGGAAAAAGTAGAGAAATTAGCTCACAGGGTCATTTTTATCGATGAGACCCAGTTTGGAAAATTTGGATTTGAAACCTTCCAGGAGAATTTTGAGGCATCAAATGACTTTTTTTTGCGGTAAATCCTTGTCAGTTAAGTGCACTTTTTTTTCCTTTTTTTCGAATAACCTACCTTTCCAATGGCACAAGAATCACCTCAACCAGAGTCTGTATGCAAAATTTATGCCACTTGGAAGTTGAACTTCCTGTTTTGGATACCATAATTCGAGAGGATGCCACATGAGCCCCCATAACTCATGGAAACAAGGTTAGCCACATAGTTATGATGAAGAAGACTCTAAAAGAGTCAATATTGTAACTCTGATTAAGAGTTAAGAGAGTTAAACCTAACCACTAATAGGGTATTGAGTTGTGTTATAACGAGACCAATAAGAGGAAAAGGCGTTCCATTTTTTTCAAGTTCACTTGTTCCATAGACGAGTAGCCAAGAGAGATAGGGAGAGAGCACACAAAGAGGACTTGTGAATTGTAGTAGCCCATTGGCTATAGGCGTTACTTCTCTATGCTTGCTCATTTTTTGTTCAAAGAAAGAGAGCAACACAACCTCACCTTATAGCTGGGTTTTCTCTCGAAAGGCTTTCCCAGTATATGTCTTGTGACAAATTTGTTTGTGAGTTTTTATTTTGATGTTCTCTAATTTCTGCATAAATTTTAATTTGCATACATACACAACAAACAATAATCTACATATCCATAAATCTAAAGAGAAATAAACCCTATTAGTGTATATTTTGTATTGTTAAATATAGTTTTATTAGACCTCTTGTGACAAAATGTCTATTGGAATATCCACGACAATTAACAAATCACCTCCCACCCACTATGCAATCTCTCTCTAGCATCAATAAAATTGCAATCCTAATTTCCAAATATTTTTAGCAGCTCAAAAACTACTCTATCACTATCTCTTGAAAAAATATACTAGACAAGTTATGGACCTCGACTAACATTTTTAAGGTTGGCTATGCCCCAACAATTTAGGGCCATGAAGTTCATTTAAAACCATCCCTATGGGAATTTTCTCTAATAACCCTAACCAAATACATTTGTTTTCCACTTTTTATTTTTGAGCTAGCTTGGTTTTATAGAAGAGACACAAAATATTTATGTCTTGTTTGATAAGCTTAATTTTACTGAAAAATACCTAAGCCTCCTTCAACCCGTCCTACATTGGTTGAAGATTCTTTGGCTCTTTGATGAAGCTTATGTTTAGAATTCTCCATAGTTTGGATATCACTATGCGATACCGAATTCCTTCTATCTTCACTTAGTTTAACAATATGAATTGATGAAGAGGCATCACAATCTATGATCCCTCCCTAATCCCCTAATTGGATTTAGAGGAGGAGACTTATGAGTATTGATACTATAAAGTCTAGGAAGGAAATCACCCACGAATTCCTTGTGTTTTCTTGGAAAACCTAACCTCTGACAACCCAAAATGCAAAGTATCAACATTCCTTATCACATGATTTGAAGGATTTGTGGATATACCCAAATCCTCCAAGACCTCCTTTGTATCCATATCTATCATAGATTTTGTCATATATGAGGATGTACAACCTTAGGACATTTAGCTGCATCTAAAGGATGTTCCTATGCATTCACAAGTATCAAATTATCACCCTATTGTGCCCCCAAATCTCTAGGAGGTTGCATAATTCCATTCAAACGTTATTCTTTCTACTTATTGCTACTTGTGAACTCAAATCCACCTTCTATAATAGTTAACAGTCTACTTTAAGATGTCCATAAATCTAGCATCTCCTACATTTAAACGATATTCCTTTATAGTTTAATTTTTGAATAATTTTCTTTACTCCTCTCTCAATTTTCAATGAGTCCACCAAACTATCTCATAGGTCCATACCCACATGGATGTGAGCTACACACATATAATTGAACCATAATAGGTATTGTTTTCCTCATAAAAGTTCCCATCACATTTCCAATATCTACAAAGACTTAATTTATCTATAACATAATTGGAATCTCTATGATCCTTACCAACACCAGAAAATGGTTTGTTCACTTAGATCATGAATCAAAATATGGGTACCATCTTCTTAGACACAAGGTTTGGGCTCCCCACATCCATTGTTCTTCAATATTTCTTTCCACCTCAACCTAGGATGGGAACCTCCACAACATCCAACCTCTAGACAACAACTTTACTCGCGAATATGGCTATAAACTTAACTACTTGTGGAATCCACTCATTCACCAACTTAACCATTAAACCCCTCCTTTTAAATCCTCCCTCCTCCCCTCATTCTTTCCTCTATCTTGTGATCTCCTTTCAATTTCCTATTGCTTGGTTTTCCTTGACTCCTTTTCTTTGTCCCCTTCCTTTCCTTCCCCTTTTCTTTATTTCTTATACTTTGCTACTCCCAAACTATATACATTTCATTGTTTTGAACCTCTAACCTTTAAAAAAAATTACTCTTAACCATTAAACTTATTAAAATTGTATTTAAAAATATAAGATATAATAATATTAATAAATGAAATTTGTATAAATCATGCCAATAAATTTAAATCATTCATGTATTGATTAAAAAATTAAAAGTACCTTGGCCAATTAAGAGATTTTTTGTAATGGAAAATGTTAGTAACCTATGAGAATAAAAGTTTACAACATTATCTTTAAAACCCATGAATTACTTAAAAAAAAAACCATAATTTCCATTAAATAATAAAATAGTTCAACTAAATCAAAATAATGATTAACAATGGATTTGTCTACGGAGGTGGAGGAATTGTCGAAATGACCAAAAGTGGCTAGAATCTGGGCAAAACAAATTCAAAATATCTTGTAGAGGTAGTGTTTGAATCATGTTTTTGATGGTACAAATGGATTCAACACCATCAAAAACCTTCGATGCACCTCAAATATTGAAGTTTAACGATTGTAACTTGGATTTTCAAAATCCCTGCCAGATTTTCTCAAAATATTGCCAAAATTTCCATGACTTTCAGGGCAAAAAAAACAATTTCATTAGACTACGACATTAATAACAATTGTCCTCCTATTAATAATAATTAATAATTGAATTATGATAAAATTTACAATTTCTAAACAGACCTGTCAGAATCCGCATGGCATTGATGCTCATTGATGAAAATACCCCCCCCATGTTGGCATTAACTTTTCCATCCTATGTCGTTCGATACCTTATCCATTCGGCTGGGACCACTGCCATACTTCATTTTCATTTTGTACAATTGAGTGCGGTGTAATGTTTTTTCTTTTTTCTTGGATTTTCATTTGTATTTATATATTTTATGAAACGGGATAAGTGATAAAATATCAGGTTTTTTTTTTTTTTTTCGTATACATGCTTTTGTTTTTCAAAGTAAATTATTGGCACAAGTACATTAAAAATATTAAATAGTTGATATAGCCAAAGGTTTCATTTGTATTTACCATTGATAAATAAATAAATAATAAATATATATATATATATATATAATAAATATATTATAAATAATATATATATATAATATATATATATATATATATCTAAGTAAAACTATTCTATTAATATGAAACAAAATATAATTACACCGAGGCTCGGGCCTCAGCAGTGCTGAACATCATTTATGAAAAATATAACCATCTAATCTCGACTACCCCATCAATGGGGAAACCAGTCCATGAAGGCAGAAGAAAACCCACATAGGGGTTATCAGTTTTAACCAAAAAAATATCAAACATTGCAAAAATAACCAGGAAAGTTTCGACAATACATATCATAACAGAAATTATCTAGTCAAGAAAAGAAACACCCAGGTGACAGAAGGGCAACACTTGGCTGCCAAGTGTCAATTTTGGAGGTCATGTGGGGCAGGCTCTTCCTCGATGAGGCACGCGTACTAGTACCACTCCTCCTCCTCTGCTGATGTGCCACTCTGATTTCCACGAGTTGGTTGAGTGCCAACAGAGCTGCCTGCAGTTGCATGCGTGCCGGATGTGTCTCCTGCTTTGCCTCCTGGTGCCTGCGTGGCTCCAACTCGGCCTTTAGCAGCCTGCTGACTGCCAGCCAACTCTTTTCCATGCAGGGTGGTAACATCCTTGACCAACTGCTGTTTGCCTGGGTCGCGGGTGCTCCTATTCCTTTGAGTGATTCTTTGTTGCTCACCATTGTTCTCTGATGGAGCTTCCTGCGGGTCGATTTCCTCAGAAAAAGTGATGGTGACTGTGGTGGTGATAACAGGCCTATGCAGGGTGCTGTGGAAATGAAATTGTGTCATATGGGGAGCGGGGTGAGGGGGAAGGAGAAAATTGGCTGTATGTATAGTGGCGTCCCTCCTGCCTGCACCTTGGAGTAGAGCTTGTCCTCTGCCATTGCGGGTATTCGGATACCAGCCAGAGAAGGAACCATGAAGATTTGGGATGTTAGGAGAAGAGGAGGGGGAGGCAAATTCTGGGCTAGGCGTCACAGGAGGACGGATGCCTCCGCCACGACTTCCCCCTCTCCTGCTACGCATTTGGTGGCAGATGCGAGCCATGGAGGTATCCAAAACAGAGGTATCAGTGGGGAGATTGGTGGAATGGCTGAGAAGAGAGTGAGTGAAGGAAGTTTGTGCTAGATTCAGAATGCATAGCATGGTGTGGGAGAAATGATACCCATTTCCAAGGTCTACGTAGCTGAGCAACCAGTAGCAGCTTCCCGTGACTGTGTGAGAACGAGGCTCTGCTGATCAAGGAGGGAAAATGCTGTGGAGCAGGGGAGGAGGAACAACGTTATGGTCTGTGGAGTCCATTGCTATGAGCATGATGGAGAAATCTCAACCAGAGCACCCATTTAATGTCACCTGCAAGGCGCCATGAATTCCTTTCAGGCTGGCATGGGAGGAGACGCAGTCGACCATGTGGCCAGTCCTCCTACCACCCGTTCGTCTAATCGCCATTAATGGCATGATTATCATCCGCATTTGGGACCATTGATAAATATATAATAAATATATAACAATAGAAATAAAAATACAAAAAAAAAAACTATTTGCAATAATCTTGGTAATAGGGTTCGAAAACTATGTGATTTTCTGAAACGTCTTTGCTTAAATCATGAATCACAAAAGCCCCCAATATGAAATAATAAATAATAATAATGATTATATTAATAATTTATAAAAATAATAATTTAACAATAATAATCATTCAATAAATTAAAAATACTATATTAATATTTAATATTTAATTATTTAATAATATTAATTCAATAATTCATTAAATACTCATTTAATTAAATAATTCATTTCATTAATTAACCTTTAGATCAATAAACTAACCTTTAGATAAAGTAATAAATTCAATTAATCAATGATTGTCCATGGTAGACCGTGATTGATAGTATAAACCCACGGGAATAATAAATGCAAGGGATTGACATTATAAACCCAAAGGATTAATACTAAAACCCCAAGAGATTATGAACCCAAGGGAATAATATTAAATCCAAGGCTTTATTTGTATCTACCATTGATAAATATTATACACACTAAAATAAACATGGTTGACCATGGTTGAGACAATCATTGGACCATGGTTTACCATGCGATGTTGGACCATGGTTGACCATGCTTAACCATGGTTGATTTTCATATCAACACAATCTTTGTGACAATGCAACATTAGAATAGTTCATTTCATTAATTAACCCTTAGATTAATAAACTAACCCTTAGATAAAGTAATAAATTAAATTAATCAATGATTGACCATGGTTGACCATGATTCATATTATAAAATCAAGGGACTAATAAATGTAAGGGATTGATATTATAAACCCAAGGGATTAATACTAAAACCCTAAGGGATTATGTACCCAAGGGAATAATATTAAACCCAAGGCTTCATTTGTATCTACCATTAATAAATATTATAAACACTAAATTAAACATGGTTGACCATGGTTGAGACAATCCTTGGACCATGGTTTACCATGCTTAACCATGGTGATTTTCATATCAACACAATCTTTGTGACAATGTGACATTCGACCATTGTTGACCATGATTGACCATGTTTGATTTCATAAAATATGGTTGACCGTGGTTTACCATGGTTTTCATATTGAGACAATCTTTGTCATAATGCGATGTTGGACCATGGTTGAGACAATGATTGATTTTGATATTGAGACAATCTTTGTTACAATGCGATGTTGGACCATGCTTGACCATGATTAACCATGGATGACCACAATTGATTTTATAAAATATGGTTGACCTTGATTGAATTTATAAAATATAGTTGACCATGGTTGATTTCCATATTGAGACAATCCTCGTCATAATGCAACATTGGACCATGGTTGACCATCATTAATTTTCATATGGAGACAATATTTGTCACCATGTGACGTTGGACCATGAACAGTGTAAACTTTGAAACGGGAACTGATACGATTACCCGTTTTTTTGAGGTAGCAAAAAAATTATTTGATTTTGAAAAGCGCTGATTCAAAATACATTTTTTTAGCATATTTTTGACACTTTAAATTTTCTTATGTATCAAGTATAAATATTTGTTTTTAAATGTTAGTGATTTTTACGTTGATTTTGAAATGTGTTGATGCAACATCAATCTCTTTTTTTAGAGGGTTTATTTTTGACACTTTAAATTTTCTAATGTATTAAGTGTGGATAATTTTTTTATATGTTGGTGATTTTCATGCGGATTTTGAAAAGCATCAACTTTTTTTTTAAAGACACATTTGACACTTTAATTTTTTTTATGTCGCAAGTATGCACAATTATTTTTAAAATGTTGATTACTTAATAAATTTCTAGTGTCTATTCTCTTTTTAAAAGGTTGATAATTAAAAAAACATTATATATATATATATATATATATATATAATATATATATATAATATACTATAACATAAAAATAAATAAAATAAAAACAAAATATCTTGTAAAAGATAAAAAAGAAAAAAAAAAAAAAAAAGTTAAAAAAATATATAAATAAAATAAAATACAAAGATTTAAAAACTAAAATAAAAAAATAAAATTAGAAACAAAAGTAATTAAAAAAACTATAAAAATAACAAAAGATTAAACAATTAAAAAAACTATTAAAATAAAAATAAAAACATAAAAAAACATAAAAAAATTATGATAAAAAAAAAACATAAAAAAAAAAAAAATAATTAATAAATAAATGGAAAACAATAAAATTAAAAACATACTTTAAAAAAATGTAACTAGAAAAATAAAAAATAAAAATAAAAATTTGGAGGCACACAGGCCATGGGCTTGGCATGTCGATTCTCGGAATCGGCCTGCCAAGCTGACGATCGACCAACCCAGTGGCTGGGCCACCCTTGGTCTACCTGTCTGATTCCGAGAATCGGTTAGGCTGGTTTAGGGCAGCCTGACCATGAGGTTGTAGGCGGGTCCATGACTGGACAACCCAATGGTCAGGCCATCTTAGGTCTGCCTGGTCGATTCCCTGTAGCCTCCACGGTCGACTCACCACCCTAGGTCTGCCTAGCCGACACCTAGAATCAACTAGGCAGGCCCATGACGGCCTCGCTGGTCGTGGGCTTAGCAGGCTGATTCCGAGAATAGACTAGGCAAGACTAGGGTGGCCTCGCCACTGGGCTGACTAGGCTTGGGCTTGGCAGCCAATTCCAAGAATCGACCTCCCAAGCCAACGACCTCTAATTTTTAATTTTTTTTTTTCTTTAGTTATTTTTTTTAAGTATAATTTTAATTTTAATGTTTTCAAAATATTATTAAATTATGATTTTGTTTTTTTAATTTGAATTTTTTTGTTTTTTTATTATTTTTTTAATATTATGTTTTGGGGTGTGCTTTTTTTAATTTTAATGTTTTTTTTTTTAATTATTTAAAATTATTTTTTTGATTTAACATTTTAATTTTATTATATATATATATTATATTTTTATAGTTTTTGTTTTGTTTTTATTTTTGGACATTTATTTTGATTAATTTTTGTCTTTATATATGTTTTTATATTGTGTTTGTTTTGCCATGCTATATTATAGTGTTTTATTTATATTTGTCTAATATATATTGTTATTTAACTTATTATTATTTTTAAAATATTTTGTGTTTTTATTTTTATGTTTGCTTTCCTTTTTGTTTTGTTTTTTGTTATTGAATTTATTTTATTTTTATTATATATGTTTTAAATTATATTTTATGTTTTTTAATTTTTTAAATTTTAATTTTTTAATTTTGTTTTCCTTTGTAGTTTTTATTTTTATTTATTTATTATATTGTTTTATTTGATTTTTCCTGCAGGGTCCATGTCAATTCTCGACTAGCAACTCGACCTCATTATGTGTCAATTTGATTCTTTCTTTTAAAGTTTTTGTTATAAAAGATCGAGTGTGCCCTCATAATGTGTCAATTTCATGGTTGATATTTAAATTTCCATTACAATGGGTCGAGTTTGCCTACATTGTGTCAATTTGATGGTTGACTTTTAAACTTTTTTTGCAATGCGTTAAGTTGTTTTAGGCTAAGATTTTAAAGTCGTCATATTTTTAACATTAAAAAAAAAACTACTCTTAGTATAATGACTATTTCATTCAGGTGTTCATTTTTAAAGTTTTTTTAGTCATAAATTTTTTCCATAATATCATAATTGAAAATTTGCCAAAATTGCAAGGTTTTCTAGCATTCCTGTGTTCCAGCATCAACATTTTTCGTTTTTAGGCTGTTTTTATGTTTTTTTTTTGGTTTTTTTTCTAGAGTTCTTATTTTGAGTTTACAATTCCGTTTTCAAAGTTTACATTGTTCATGGTTGACCATGGTTGATTTTCATATTGAGCCAACCATTGACACAATGCGACATTTGTCTTTTGTTGACCATGACTATCACTGACCAAGGTTGACCATTATTGATATTATAAAGAGATTAATAAAAACCTTAGGGATTGATATTATAAACCCAAGGGATTAATACTAAAATCCCAAGGGATTATGAACACAATGGAACAATATTAAGCCCAAGGTATATAAAACCTAAGATTTTATTAAAAACAATAAAGTAAACATGGTCGACCACGGTTGATTTTCATATTGAGACAAAACTTGTCACAATGCGAAGTTGGATCATGGTTGACCATGGTTGATTTTCATATCAAGACAATTTTTGTCACAATGCGATGTTCGACCAAAATTGACCATGGATGACCATGTTTGAATATATAAAACATGGTTGACAAAGGTTGACCATGATTGATTATCGTTGACCATGATTATCGTATTGAGACAATCTTTGTCATAATGTGATGTTGGACCATGGTTGACCAAGGTTGACCATGATTGATCGTGGATGACCATGGTTGACCATGATTATCATACTGAGACAATCTTTGTCATGATGTGATGTTGGACCATGGTTGATACAATTATTTTATAAAATATGGTTGACCATGATTGAATTTATAAAACATGGTTGACCATGGTCGATCTCCATATTGGGACAAGCCTTGTGACAATGCAATGTTGGACCATGCTTGACCATGATTTATTTTCATATCGAGACAATCTTTGTCACAATACGACGTTGGACCATGGTTGACCATGATTGCTTTTCATATTGAGGCAATCATTGTCATAATGCAACATTCGACCATGATTGACCATGGTTGACCATGATTTATATTATAAACCTGAGGGATTTATATTATAAACCCAATGAAATAATAAACCCAATGGATTAATAATAAAATCCCAAGGGATTATGAACCCAAGGGAATAATACTCAACCCAAGGGCCCAATGGATTAATAATAAAATTCCAAGGGATTATGAACCCAAGGGAATAATATTCAACCCAAGGGAATGATATTGTAAACCTGAGATATATAAACCCTAAGATAAATATAATAAACACTAAAATATACATGGTTGATTTCATATTAAGACAATCCTTGTCACAATGCGACGTTTGACCATGGTTAACCATGCTTGATTTTCATTTCAAGACAATATTTGTCACAATGCGACGCTCGACCATGGTTGACCATGGGTGGCCATGCTTGATTTTATAAAACATGGTTGACAAGGGTTGACAATGGTTGACCATGATTATCATAGTGAGAGAATCTTTGTCATAATGCGATGTTGGACCATGGTTGAGACAATGATTGATTTTCATGTTGAGATAATCTTTGTCATGATTGTTATGGTTGAACCACATTAACGCAACCACATTAGTAAAGATGGTTAAGACAATCTTTATCATGATTGATTTTCATAATGCGATGTTGGACCATGGTTGACCATGCTTGGCCATGATTGATTTTCATATCGATACAATCTTTGTCACAATGTGACATTGGACCATGGTTGACGATGGTTGATATTATAAGCCCAAGAGAATAATAACCACAAGGGATTAATATTATAAACCCAAGAGAATAAAAAACCCAAGGTATTAATGCTAAATCATCAAGGGATTATGAACCCAAGGAATTAATATTAAACACAGTAGTCTAATATTATAAACCCTAAGATAAATATTATAAACACTAAAATCAACATGGTTGAAAATCCTTGTCACAATGCAACGTTGGATCATGGTTGACTATGATTAACCATGGTTGATTTTCATATCAACACAATCTTTATGACGGCACGAAATTTGACCACGGTTGACCATGATTGACCATGGATGACCATGTTTGATTTTATAAAACATGGTTGACCATGGTTGACCAAGGTTGATCATAATTGACCTAAAAAAGATGAACAGAGAACCATAAAAGGCAATATTTCTAAAATAAATAAATAAAGAAAAACAACAAACTTACGAATAACGTTCTCACTTGAATAGAAATAAACTCTTCATGAGTTGTACTATAAAATAAAAATAAAAATAATGGAGCTCGAATAGAGCTCCCTTATGCAATGCTTCAGAGTAGTCCGAACAACTCAAAAGTTCAATTTAGAACAGAAAAGTGAGAGTTCATTAATGGTCAACAAGATCCTCGACAATGATGGAATGTTCTTCCGATCTCCAAGGTAAATTTGTGACAAAAATAGAAGAATCGCTTAGTCTTCCGACCTTTTCTCAAGGCTGACATTGTTGAATGAAAAATATCCAGAACAAACAATTAACCACAGGACTTTTCCTTGCGAACAACCCATCCTAGAACTGTCCTAAAACCGTTTGACATCATAGATCTGATGATTTACATTGCAAAACGACATAAAATTTAACCTAAACCACAACACTTTTCATGGAAATAAATATTTCTTACAACTGTTGGAGCTGGAGATTTCATTATCTATGTCATTATTGTTGTTACACAAAAACCCACAGGTGTTAGTAAATAGAGACATCGCTAGTGTTAAGCACATGCCATGAAACACACAGGAGCATTGGATCAACACCGCCATTAACGGGGAGCGCAACAATCTCCCCCCTCAACGTGAGCCAGGTGTGTTTCAAACTTGAGACCTTTGGCTCTGATACCACTTGTTGGAGACACGATTGTCGTTACACCAAAACCCACAGGTGTTAGTAAACAGACACATCGCTAGTGTTAAGCACATTCCACGAAACACACGGGAGCGTTGGATCAACACCGCCATTAACAGGGAGCATAACATCATTAAATGATAAAATGATAAATCAAGTAGAATTCTAAATTTTGTCGAATAGCGAAGGAGGGAAATCTTACCAGCCGAAATCTTAAGCGTTTTCTGTCCAAAACATAAATAAATAAAGATGAAAACACGATGCTTCTAAGCTCACCTTCATTCACTGTAGAGAACATTGACAGTTGGACATCAGTATCAACAACTCCTAGACTACTCCACAGAACACTCAAAAAACCCTCGGTTCGGCTATTTTGCAATTAAATTAAATCACTTGTGCTCTCTCATTTATATGCTTCCCTAGCTTCGCCTGGCTCAAATTCCGATCAAGATGCGCCTTTTGAATTGCATGTTGAACCTCTGCAGGTACCTTCTGCAGGGCAGTCGACACCATCTCCTCATCCAATTTCTGGGTATTGATAGGAGGGTGAACCTTCTTGTTACTTCCTCCCTCAATTTTCTTGATGCTTTCAACTTATCTGCCTGCTCTAATTGCACCATTAACTGCCTTCAGATCTTGAATGCTACAAAGTTGGTGGCGATTCAATTCTAGACACCACTTAACACATCCCTAATTTTCCTCAGCCAATTCGAATTTCTTTAGCAGATTCAGTTTTACTTAGCTGGTCGCTTCATGCTCGTTCATGCCTAAGTCATAGAGATAAGACTCAGACAAAGCATCTGTGAGGATATTCCTTTCAAAATAAATCTACGCCATTGATTAAAAAAAAAAAATCAACCTTGGTACCAGGGTTGATATAGGAAAGCCTTCAGCTAATAATTTATTTCAATTCAAAACAATTTGATTTAAATATTTTATGTGGCGGGGTAAGTGGTAAAATATCCAGATATCAGGTTTCTTGGTATACATGTTTTTGTTTTTCAGAGTGAATTGTAGTTGATTTTGATTTAAATTAATTTGATTTTAGTTAGCTATTTTTTTTCTTTAGGAAAAACAGTAATTTTATATTAATTTGAGAAAATTACATGTTGTAGATGTCAATTACACATATGCAGAGGGTTAGGCCAAAGCCTTCAAAAATATATATGTCTGTACAAAATTACCTAAGAGGGTATACTATAGCTGATTGTAAATATATATATACAGTGAAATAAAGAGCATAATATAAGAGTTTGATAATATCAACAAAAAACCACTGCATTAGGGCCTATCATCCCCTTGAAATATCTGATCTATGTATGGCTGATGGTAATACTGGTAGTGATCACCCTCCCGCTATTCTTGTATTAGCCATACACCCCTGGGTTGGACTACAACCTCGGATAATTGGTCAACAATCTGATTATGTTCCCTATAAATATGATGACAAGAAATATAATCAAATTGTGATTTTAAAAGTGTGGCTTCATCCAATATGTTCCCGAGTGAGTGCACATGACATGTATTTGTGTTATTGAACCATTTTATAATGATTTTGGAGTCCCCAAAAATCTCTAGGTGTCTGCATCCATGATCCAAAGCAAAATGAAGCAAATGTCTAAGAGTGATGAGTTCAACATAGTTGTTTGTACCAACACCTAGGCCCATATGGATACAGAAAATATGACTGTCAGATAGATGCAACAAAACACCCCCCTCCCCACATTCTTGATCTTGTGCAGATCCATCGAAGGATGCCCAAGGGTGATCTCGGTCTATATCTTCAGGTGTAACAACATGGAAAGGAGGAGTTTGTTCCTCATCAGGGATTTTGTGGAATGAGTTTATAATCTGGGCGATTGAAAGAGGCCACCGAGCAGCTTTATCTCTAAAGATGATTCCATTCCTATTCAACCAGAGTGACCAACAGATAAGAAGGGGGAGGTTGCGTGCTTTCTGGTTCGAGGACTCAATCCACCAATGATTCCAAGCATCGAAAATGTTATCTCCATGTCATCTCTGAGTAATAGCCAGCGAGGAGAGAACTTGTTCCCATGAATTGACAACAGCAGGGTAGATAATAAAGAGGTGATCATTTGATTCTTCACCTTGATGATAGAGGATGCACTAGGCGGGACCATAAAAATACATTTTCTTCAGATTTCCCCCAGTAGGAGTTTTGTTCATTAGAACATTCCACATAAACAACTTGGAACATGGGGGGGCTTTGAGCTTCCAAAGGGTGTGACACCACTTGGCCAACTCAGGTGGCTTGTGTTAGGCCCCTATACTACTAGTGTAACCCCTTATTGTTATTAGTACAACCCCCTTATTATATTGATGTACCCATGTAGTGCCCATATTGTTACTATTGTACCCCATAGAAGCCCACTATTGTTATTATTATGCCCTTACATTATTATTGTTATGTCAGCTTTGATTATATTATGACCCCTTAGACTCCTATATATAGAAGGGAGGTATTTTCATTTGTATCATCCAAGAATTTTTCATTTATGTAATGTAAAGGAGGTTTCCCCCTCGAAGAGGCTGAATTCTAAGGCGTTGATCTATCTTTTCTATCTTTTCTTGAGCTGGTTTCATAACATTTGGTATCAGAGCTTTGGATTCCAGGGTTTCGCTGGTCCAAACAGGTCATCATGGCATTATCGCTATAAATTTTTTTTGGCGATGTGTCAGAAGCTAAAAAAAAACCCATTTGAAAAGAAATCGCACTAAATCTCGAGTCCGAATTTCAGAATTGTTTGCACTATATTTGCGGAGATATGATATGAGGAAGTCGGTCTTCTTGTAGACTCCTGAATTTCATTCCAAACAAGTGGCCTGGGGAAAATCATCATAACTTTCTCTCAGAGCATCTGATTGAAATTTCGTAAGAAGGTACAGAAAGAGGAAGGACTGTAGTTTATAGTATATAGTTTTTAGAGACAAAAGTCGAAACAGTGACTCGTGGCGCGTCATACAAGTTCACTCTACTGAACTAGTCTATAATCAGGTCATTGTGGGAGATTTCGCATAACTCTTCCTTGGAGAATCCAATTTGGATAAGACTGGTGGCATTGGAAAGAGGACATAGAGTGCTACTGCATATCTCAATTTCAGAACTTAAAGATCTGAAAGTATAGAGTTACAGTCGTTTCAAGATAGAGCTCCTAAAATCAAGAAAAAGCAAGATGAGGAAGTTTGATGGCAAGGATCTGACAAATTGGATACTTCAGATGGAGCAATATTTTGATCTACATGGTGTACCACTATTACAAAAGGTATGTATTGCATCTT
>APFE031494322.1:0-16330 GCA_000404065.3 Pinus taeda
TTTTTTTTTTTGCTAAGTATGTTTAATCTATTAATAAGGAAAAAGCTATTTATAGAGAGAGCGCTTACTGTAAGAGAGGACAGACAAGCTTAGCATTACAAAACATTGGTTTTGAGACTGCCCTAACAGAGGGGAAACTAGTGTGAAGGGATAAAAAATGCCAGAAGACACAGATTCCATAGTTTTTCCAAACAGAGCATACAGATCAACAAAAGCCGACAGAACATCCAGCTGGATGTGCCTACATGGACAAGAATACAAAAAGAACCAGAACCTAAAAGAACTACCACCTGGCATTGGGCACGACGAGCTCTGTGGCCGGCTCTTCCTCTATCGGGGAGCCCCAATCTTCACAGTTGTCCAACGGATTTGGCTCACCAACTCCTTCCTCCCGCCGCATGTCCTCCTCGTCCTGTGTTTGCGTCTCCTTGCCTGGCGAGGCCTGTTGAGGCTTTGGATCCTCGCCCCTGTTCTGCGCTGCCTCCTTCCCCATCCTCTGTTACTGCCCTTCAAACCCAGTTTCCATGGCAGAGCGCGGGTTCTGACGAGCTCCTGGCTGACTAGGCTCCGCCCTGAAAGTGGCACTTCCCGAGCAGAGGCCCTGATTGCTCTAAGCCTCTTCCTCTGTAAATAGGATGGATATGGTAGCTGTGATGACAGGTTGGTTCAACGTGCTTCTAAAGTGGAAGAGCGTGGTGTGGGGGGACAAATTTCTTGGCAGGGGGAAGGGAGCTGAACGAAGACGCCCACGCCCACTCCTCGTATTGGGATAGTGGGGGTTATCAGCTGTGGAGGAGGGAGAGCTCGAGGAGCTTCGCCTTCTGGCTTTCTGACGAGAGCTTCCCCCTCTTGAGCCTCCCCTTCTGCTGATGAGCCGCTGCCTCACCATGACTGAGCGGATGAAAGAGCGAGCGTGCAGAACCAAACAGAGGAGAGCATGAGCGTGTGGAGGGCGCGTTACAGCAACACGACGGAGCTCGAACCTCTCCCAGAACCCACCTTCTCCCAACCATCATTGCTTGGAAAGCCCTCTGTAAATGCCATTGCTGTCTCGGATTTTATCAAAATTCGCCGTGCCTCGGCTATCCTCTTCCATTACTGCTGCATTCAATGCAGCCGAAGGCCAACTATCCCATAAGCATGCGGAGGCGATTGTTCTGTCCTATGCTCGCCTGTTCCAACCTATTTCCCATTGCGTGAGGCCATGTGATGGCTCTTGCAACCGTATTAACCATTTCACACCGCAGGCCATGTGTTTTGGGGCTGGCAGGTGTCGGTCGACATTGCACCACCCCTGTCACATCCACCTAGGGCTCTGTTGAAACACCCGCATCCGGGGAAACATATATGAAGCTTAACTACAAGCTAAAATTTAAAATAGAAAATTAGCTAAGAATAGAAGCAACTATCATGAAACTTTATATGTAGTGAAAAAAATAAAGAGAAAAGGCATGAATAAAGACAAAGATGTGTGCCTTCGGCCAAAGAGCGTACCTGAGAAGGAGAAATTGATGAGGTAATATCTTATGAAAAAGAAGCCTTAGATCTGAGTATGAAAATTTATGAAAGAAGGATTTAAAAGGTTGTGCAAGTAGGTACTTTGACAATAGGGAGTTGATTCTTCCATCATGTTGGTGCCTATAAATATGAGCAAATTGGTGATTGCAAAAGCAAAAGGAGGCTGGAGCCTTCTGTAGGTTGCAGCCTACGCAAATTGATGTAATTTGAAGTTGAAGCTTTATTTTGCATCCTAATAGAAAAAAATTATTGTTTTTATCTATTGGGTTTCTCGTGTGCAGAATTTATTAGATTGTTCTTTTTTTATTTATTACTATGTCTTTGAGTACTTTTACTTTGAGAAAGTAATTTTTAAAATTGTTAAAACACTAATCACCCCCCTCTTAGTATTTTCCTCATTTCAAACAATTGGTATCAGAGCCAAATTCCTTCAATAATAGTCCAATAATTGGAAGGTAAATCTGAGATAATGTTTAGCTAGGATGGAAGTCACGCCAACAAGGATCCTATCGTTACCAGAACAAACTATGCATTTTATAAGTTAAGGATGAGGACTTAATTGCAATATCTTAGTGAAAATGTCTAAGAAATAATGTGAAATGGATATGCAAAGCCAATTGTCATGATTAACAAAGATGATAAGATTGAATTCACTTATAATGTTAAAGCAATGAATGCACAACTTGTTGTATTTCTTGAATATGAATTGGTTAAAATCACAAAATGCACCACTACCAAGGCAATACAGGACAAGACCAATAGTTTATATGAAGGAGACAATAGAGTAAAGAAGGATAAACTTCAAGGCTACAAAATTAATATTGAATATTTAAATATGCATGAGGATGAGGAAATAGCTAAATTCTTCCTTCGAGTGGGTGAAATAGTCAATACACTAAGAGGACTTGATGAAATAATAACAAATTGATTTATAGTTCAAAACGTGTTGAGTTCACTCCCTGCAACATTTAATGCCAATGTGTCAGCCATTGAGGAAAGGCCAAAGATAAACACTGTAATGTTGGTTAATTGAATAGAATATTGGCAACCTATCAAATGAGGACTTCAAATGGTATAACTACATCAATTGGTAAGTTTTATGCAAGAGAAGATGATGGAATATTTATAAGATATTCAAGTAAGAGAAAAGGTTATATATGTTACAATAAAATATTAGGAAAAATAGTTGACAACATCTATGAAAGAGTGGATGGTTCTATTCCTCTCAAAGGCAAGAAGCCAACATATATCAGCTTGAATGAACAAGTCAACAATGAAGATGATGATGAACAACTTGAATTAGAAGTCAATGAAGAGGTAGAGAGCCCCCATCCAAAATATCCCTCAAGGCATGTACAAAAGCATTATCATTTGAATCATATTGTTGGCAATTTTGATGTAGGAATCAAAACTAAAAGAAGAGTGATGAATCCCGCCCAATGAAGCATATGTTGCTATGTTGTCTATTATTGAGGAAAATATTTCTCTCATGCAAGCCAAGATGAATATTGGGTGAACACTATGAATGAAGAAATAGATCAAATTAATAAAAATTAGACTTGGAAATTTGGTTCCAAGACAAAAAAAATGTTTTTGGCACCAAATGGGTCTTCTAGAATAAATTAAATGAGGATAGATAAGTGGTGAGAAATAAGGCTAGATTAGTATGCAAAGGCTATTCTTAGGTTCAAGGTTTAGATTTCGATGAAACTTTTTCTCTTGTAGCCATATTAGAGGCCATCAAAATGTTTTTGGTATTAGCTAGTCACAAAAAGTTCAAGGTATATCAAATGGATGTGAAATCAACTCTCATGAATGGTGAGCTCGAGGAAGAGATTTAAATTCAACAACCAGAAGGTTTTCAGTTGTCAGACAAATTTGAGGAAGTATGTAGGTTGAAAAAGGAATTATATGGACTTAAACAAGCACCTAGGGCATGGTATTCTAGATTAGATAAATACCTACTACAACATGGACTAAAAAAAGGAGAAACAAACAACAACTTGCATATTGAATCTGAAAATGAACATCTTTTAAATGTTGTAGTTTATGTTGATGAAATCATTTTTGGTAGTGCTACAGATGCACTTAGTGAAAAGTTTGTAGTTGACATGCAAGTTGAATTTGAAATTTCCATGCTTTGGGAACTTTCATTCTTTCTTAGTTTACAAATTACACAATCAACAAGAGGGGTATTCATCTCCCAGGAAAAGTACCTCAAATAAGTGTTGAATACATTTAGAATGGAAGAATGCTCGCTTGTCAATATTGCAATGGTCACTGGATTTAATATCAACAAATATGATGAGTCACCTGAGGTAGATCAAACAATGTACATGTCAATAATAGGTGACCTATTATATTTAACATCTTCTATACCAAACATTATTCAAGTTGTTGGTGTTTTCTATAGATATAAACAATCAATCAACCCCCAAGAAAATTCATCTCTTTGCAACCAAAATAATATTAAGATATTTAATAGCTACAATGGATTATGGGTTATGGTATCCACGATGTAAAAACTTTTCATTAACTGCATATACATATGTTGATTGGGCTAGAAATATGGATAATATGAAAAGCACAACTGGAGGTCATTTCAATCTTCGAGAGTGTCTAATGGCTCTGTTGAGTAAAAAAGAAAACAAATATCTATCTTTCTACTACTGAAGTCAAGTACATTGCAATTGCAACTAGTTTCACTCAGATTTTGGGGATGAAAAAAATCTTATAGGATATGAAGATAACTTATTCAGATCCTACTCCCATATTTTTGATAACATGAGTGCTATTATCATATTTAAGAATCTTGGTCTACATTAAAAAACCAAGAATATTCCCATAAAGTACCACTTTCCTAGAGAAAAAATTGCGAATTAAATTGTGAGGTTGTAGTATATTTCCACAAAAGAACAAGTTGTTGACATCTTTACCAAGCCTCTTTCACGAGAGCATTTTAAGTATTTAAGGCAGAAGTTGGGAATAATTTCTCTCTCCTCTCTTAACTAGCCTTCTTCATGAGCAAATAGGACAATTGTCCAAATAAGTGCAGGGATATATGAATATTCATAAAGCTTAGGGTGAGTTAACATGCATGCAGAAGTAGGGGGAGCTCCTAAACCCATTACCATTGATGTCAAAGGGGGAGAGTGAGCAAACATTAGAATGATGTGATGCCTTGGGGATATTGATATGAATATATTAAGAGGGAGAGGAAGAAAACATTTGCCAGGTACGATGCAATATGGTTATTGGCTTCTCAAAACCAAAGGGGGAGGGTTAGCAAAACAATGAAATTGGAGAATGTGCAACTAGTAGTAGGATCAATTGGCCAAGTGACGGAGTTTCAATCAATGAATTATAATGTTTGGTAGCAATCTTTGTTAGTATTTCCATTAATGACACATGGGGATATTGTTGAGAAAAGTGTTCTCATTGATGCCAATTCTAGTCATTGATGTCAAGGGAACATGTGAATACAAGTTTAGGGGGTTTTTTTGGATGATTATTACTGATGAGATGTAGCTTATCTTTGAAGGCATTTTGTCTATAGGTAAATTGTTCCAATTATCTTGCAAAGACCTTTCTAATGATATATGACACTTGATAAAACTTCCAAGGATTGGGGAGAAAAAGTGTATTGAAGTGAAGGAAGGCTTGGCAGTAAGAGAAGGATTCATTCAATCTAGGGAACTCAAGAAGTCCTTGGTGAAAACATGTTAGTCCATGGAAAAAATAGTCGAATCCCAGATTCATCCAAACTTATTAGGGAAGTTCAAAGTATTCCAAATTTTTTGTGTCCAGATAATCAAGGGTTTAATTATATTTTAGAATGAGATTAATATGTGAGAGAGAGTTGTCTTAGGTTCCAAAAGAGTGAATTTTTGCATGAAGGTTGAGATATCCGACCTTCTAGGTATTTAAGGGTTACGTAAAGCAAGCATTTTAACAAAATGCCAGATCCAGACTTCCATTGAAGGCATTTTAGGTCACAGTTTCGAGTGTTTGTGTTTTCGTATTGAAGTGTTTATCTAGGCATCTGGGCCTCGTAAAGACATGGAAAAGAGTTATGAAGGGAATGGCTAAATACTAGATTTCAGGTGGAAATAGTTGAAGGTCAAGGTTTGAATACTACTCATAGTTCCATTTGAAGGAAATTTGACTCATCTAGTTCATCTGACTATCTAGTGATCTGAGAACATGCATATGGACATTTTGTGAAAAAAATAAAGTTAACGAGATACCAAATTTTATGGAATGAATAGGTTAGGCACTATAAGGCTAAACATTACTTATAGCCTATGGTTTTTAAGTAAAGGTGTTATTGAAAACAAAGGTGCTAAAGAAAATATGGAATTCTACAAATTTGGCATTTGAGCACCAAAATTAGAAAAAGAACAACTATAGTCCAAACACCAAATTTGGAAAAACAAGTTGAAGAAGTTAGAGTTAGGTTTTTAACACGGAATGTAAAATGTGATATTCACATGCATATGAAGAATAAAATTATTGAATCGTGAGTTAAATAATTAAAAAATTAAAGAATTCAGAGATGAGTGTGGCTGAAGCAACAACGAGGAAAACAACTAATCTAAAATAGATATGAAGCCTAGCTGCAAGCTTAAATTTAAAATATAGAATCAACTAAGAATAGAAGTAGCAACAACATTGAAGAGAAAAGACATGAACAAAGACATAGATGCGTGTGTTGGAATGAAGAGTAGAGTTCAGAAGGAGAAATCAATGAGGTAATATCTTATTAAATAGAAGCCTCAAACATGAGTTTGAAAAATTATGGAAGAAGGATTTGAAAGGTTGTGTAGATAGGCAGTTGCATAACAGAGATTTGGTGCTTCCTTTAGGTTGGTTCCTATAAAAATCAATAAGCTAGTCCTTGCAAAATGAAAATGAGGTTGGAGAATTTTGTCATATGTAGCTAACACAAATTGATGTAATTTCAAGTTGAAGCTTTATTTTGCATCTTAATCAAAGAGAAATTGTGGTTTTTCTTGGTTGGGTTTCCACATTAATATCTGTTTCTAAACACTATTAGATTGGTATGATGTTATTTATTACTGTGTATATGAGTATTCTTACTTTGAGAAAATAATTTTTAAAATTTCTAAAATACCAATTCACCCTCCCTCTTGTTATTTTCCTAGTCTCTAATACAATATTCACTTCTTAAGTTTACTATCTTTTTGTAGTCTTCCTACACAAGGACTAGATTATGAAATCATGGAAAATAATTACTATATCAATGTCATTATTGTTGCTAAAAATGGAAGTTATTTGGTTGTTTTGTTGAATGGAACACCCTATCCTCAACAATCTTATAGCCATTGATTATTTTCCTTTCAAATGGATAAGTAAAAGGAGGAAGGAGGGATTTTATGTCACATCGATGACAATGTAGTAAAATTTACAATTTGTAATGGTAGCAGTGATAACATTTATAGCAATCACAAGTGTGATTTTATCATCTATGGGTCACAACTTTTAATGTTGTGGAATAGCAAGGTTGAGGAAATTTTAGAAATTTCATAAACGTTCCTCAAATTCTACATTGTGGTGAGAGCAAATTTCTCGGATGCTGGAACTGTGAGCATCATTAAGCATTTAATTCTCTTCAAGACAATGCCAAAGGCACTCATATTAGAGCCAAAAGTGGAGGTGGAAAAGTCATAACATTGGATGTTATAGCCAGTTAATATGACTGACCAATTACATCTTTGTTAATTTCCATACAAAAGATGGTTTTGTTTATGAATTCATTGGAGCTAGATAAAGTTAATCCATAGGTTGCATCTCACAATATTTCAACTTTGTTTCAAGGTGGAAGTGATTTGATGAAGGAATACAAACTCTTAAAATGGCTCAACTAGAGCATATTTTATCTTCCAATGGGTTGTCAAATAAAGTGTATGAGATTACCTTAAATGGCTCGACTTCCTAGGAGTTAGATAAAATATTGTTTCCTCTGTTGTGGTCTAATGGAAATATAATAAAGTAGGGGGATCTTTGGGAAGATCCTTTCAAGAATCCTAGTTATCTTATTATTTTAATTGCTAGCTATGATGGTATGGACTATGATGTGCATGATACACTACTTTCACTTGATGAAAGGTCTAGTGGTAGAATGGAGATGAAGCAACCACAAGAGGAGTTACTATTTCCACAAGTATGCAAAGTTTGCAATACTCAACAAGATACATTAAACTCGCGATAAGAGATATTCCTAGTGGTAAAACAATGTTGTCAATTAATTAATTTTTTTTTTGGCATTAATAATCCAATATGCAATATAATCTCGATCAATTAATTAAAGCCATCATATTCACAAGTAGTATGTTGTCTTCACCTTCACCCTCTATTTTTCGTTCCTACATTAGAGCCCTTTATTGACAAGTCATTTCTAATGTCAACTCTACCTTATTTGCATGAGGACATGCAAAATTATAAGTACAGGGAATACCCTCTATTTTTAGTTCCTACATTAGAGCCCTTTATTGACAAGTCATTTCTAATGTCAACTGTACCTTATTTGCATGAGGACATGCAAAATTATAAGTACAGGGAATATGTCAAGCCATGACTTTGTCACCTCTTTCACAATTTAAAACATTTTTTTATTGATAATTTTACCTCATCATTTAACCCATTCATTACCATTCCTACTATATTTCTTCATGAATATATCACAACAATATTATAAGCATTAAGTATTTTTATTGTCATTTTTATATTTTATTTTTAATGAATTAGAGAGGATTATGGTTGGATTGATTAATGACTATTATGTTTAATTAAGTTCCTGTATCTTTTAGGCAATTCCTATAACCGACCTCCGAGGTTGGCATATTTATACAACTGTAGGAGAAATTATAGAACATGGGTTTTATATTAGGGTTGCTGAAATGGATTTATGTTGTCTACTTTGTACCCAAGTTAATTCCAAAAGCTTCCAACTCATGATCAACATTTCAATCAACTTGCACATCTTAGAATCAAGTAACAAACTTAAAATGTGATTTCTGAAGTGATGAAGACAAATTTAGAAATTATCCAACATGGGTACACATGATTCTTCCAAGAGGTGTTGTTATATTGCAACCATTTTCAAACAAAGTGACTTGAATCAAGCAAAGGAGCAGGAAACATGACATCAGTTGGGAGGGCTCACCAACTTGACCCACGCTGTCTTATTCATTTCCTCTCTGTAACGTAGTTTGTTCATTTGCACATAGATTGTAGATATTTCTTTTTAAATTGCAGATTATGGTTTGGTTGTGGAATGCATAGTTTATTTACTACTTAATTTTACCTATTTACTTATTCCGTTTATACAAAATATTTAAATAATATTTCATTCCTAAAAACCCGCAAAAAATTAAATCCCTCTAAAATCACGTTAATCAGCATTTAAAATAAATCTAAATCTATACTGATAATTAAAACATACCATCCATAACAAAAACAAATAATCAGGAAAAGTTTGCGATGATATATATCGTGTGGTCTTCCCGCGTGCATGTTATGTTGGTCCCAGAAAGAGATTCTCTTGAGTATTTGTGTGAGTTGTTACCCATTATCTACTTCACCACAACACGCAGACGCGTATTCTACATGCGCGTCAAGTACACCTTCCACTGTATTTGTATTAATGCTTATTTACTTCAGCTGGATGATGGTGGGCGCCCTGCAAGGGCAAGGGTGAAAAGGCTTCAGTACAAAAACACCATAGCAGAAAATCTGATCGGTTCGGTTTGTTTTTAAATTGTGATGTTTGTAGTGTTTAAAAGTGTTTTGAATATATTAATAAATTTAGTATTTATTTTTAAATTGTGAGGATTAATAAATTTAGTATTTAAAAGAAATTGATAAAATTTATAATTTTTTTCAGGAAGATTTTTTATAAAATCCTGAAAAAATTTATAAATTTTATCAAATTTAAATTTTATTAAATTTTGGTAATTATTTGAATTCATATAATTTTTACTAAATAAAATTTTATTAAAAATAAAATTAAAAAAATTAAATTAAAAATATATATAATTTTTTTAAATCACTCAAAATTTACCATTAAAATTTGTAATTTATCAAATCTATATAAAATTTGTCCAAAAATCTAAATAAAACTCCAAACGTTAAAACAATTAGATTACAGCAGATTGGAAATAGTATATGACGTAAAAGGGTTTTTGTGGTAGTTGTAGAGTATTCAATTCGACTTGTATAAAGTCTGACAAAAGATTAGACCATTCCCTCCCAACTGCATGGCGATCGGTAAATGCATTTATCGGCTTCTTAATATATGTGAACTACTACCAAGTTCTGGAATTAAATGCAGTTTACTTACATATATCGTCTTGCAGTTGCTAAACAGCTCCCAGTGTTCTGCAAAAGCCCCGACGCTGTCATGGCCACATCGCAAGTAGCTCTGCATCTAAAGAATTCTCTGGACTTCTCATCTGCTAATTATTTGGACAAGAAATCAGAATTGCTCCTCACAATCAAGAAGACTAGTCCCTTCTCCCGGTCTTTCTCCAACTTTGTGCCAAGCGGCCCCAAGAAAGCATATCGGGGATGCAAGAAATCAAGAACTTCCTGCACTTCTGAAGGCACTTTGTTCTCAGTTGAAAGAAGATCAAGTGGAGTAGTGGAGGCAGCAAGTAGCAATGTAATAATGGAGAGCATTGCTACAAGAAGCAGCTCTGCCAATATGCCTCCAGTGAAGGGTCTTGGAATTGTAGATTTTATGAAGGACAAGAACTTTCTCATCACAGGTGTCACTGGTTTTGTTGCAAAAGGTAAGGAACACCTTCCTGCGGTTATTATTTCTTCTTAAATTTGACTAGGAGTTGTATGGTAGACCTTATGTGTTTTATACATTCCAGTGCTGATAGAGAAAATATTAAGGATGCAACCAGAAGTAGGAAAGCTGTTTCTGATCATCAGAGCTGAAGATTCCGCCTCTGCATTAAAAAGATTGAAAAATGAGGTAAGATTATATAGCCTGGACTCCTGAATTTGACACGTTCTCTGCTGGTGGAGTGGAGTATGTTTGAGATTAACCATAGCTGATTTCTCGGATCTAATACTTCACTGCTCTTATTAGCAGTACAATTATTGATCTAGACACTTAAAATGTACTTTAAAGAACTTGATAAGGTGCTTAAAATGTACCTTAGATTTGAGAACTTGATAAGGTACTTAAAATGTATTGATTGAATTTTTGCAGTATTGTACTTCACTGGTCTTATTAGCTGTACAGTTATTGATATAGACAAGAGGTTTATGTCTTATTACCTGTACAGTTATTGATGTAGACAAGAGGTCTTAAACCTTAGAATTGAGAATTTGATGGCAAGAGCCAATGAGCTTGTTATTGAGCATTAAATGCCCAGCTATATGTGTCTTTGATACCTGTTTAATACATGTGCTATTATTTTTTATTTATCTACCCCGGGCATGTGTTAAACAACTATCTGGAGTGCATGTAGCTGGGAATTTAATGCCCAATAGTATGTTGATTAGCTCTTGCGGAATTTGATAAAAAACTCAAAATCTCCAATAAATGAATTAAAATTGTGAATAAAGCCCATAAGACTCTTAAATTGATTGAAATGTGATAAGTAAATCATCAGTTACCACCAATATACTAGAGTAGCAAGCGTGAGATATTAACTAGAAAAATGTTTTACTCTTCAGTAGACACACCAGACCATATAATCACACGAGCCAGCTTTCATTTAATGAAAAACTATCTCACTTTTATTAAAAATTCACAATTTTTATTAATTTTATTAACAATAAATTAATTCAAAGTTTGAATTTTTTTTCTAAATAATTCGATATTAAAAAAAAATTAAAATTGGTAAAACAATTTATACATAATTATCTTTTATTAAAAAGTGATAAATATATCAATAATATAAAGATCGATTTTATTAATTAATTTTTTAAGATGATCAATATTGTTATTTAAACTATTAAAAACGGGATATTATTATCACTTATTCAATTTTGATTCTATATTTTGGGTTGAAACTTTTATATAATAATTAAATAATATTTTAGTTGAAAATATGCTATAAATTTGATTATAGATTTACTAAACTATAGTCTATTGGGAGTAGAATAAGTAGTGATAGGGTGTATTGTTAAGACATTTTGTGAAATTAAAGGTTTGTGGCTAAAATTCTAGCCATGTTAAGTGTTGGTGTGGGTTACAAATAGTGCAATCCTAAAGTGATTTTGACGACTTAGATGCCTCCAGGTCATGACTTCTCAAGCCAAAACTTAACTATGAAGTTATCTCAAGACTCACACAACTTAACAAAGAAAAAAACTATTAATTAATTATAAATTTAAATTATTAAAAACTTCGATAGAAAACTAATATAAACTTTATCACTAGGTTTTTTCATGAGAAATTCTCACACAATTAATAATAACTAAAACAAATTATAAAAAATAGATATTTCAATTTAACAGAAAACTCAATCAATAACTTTATAACTTACCTTCCCTAATTAACATACATTAATTTAATATATCTAAATATTTCTTTTATATTTACCTATTAAAGAAATTTGCTTATAAATTAAATTACTTATCGTAATATTAATTCTTAAGATAAATAAATTAGAATCAAGTCTGTTATTTATCATGTTAGTAAATTATGGAAAAATGTAATAAATCATAGAATAGATTATAATGTAAGAGTATGAAATTTATTATTCAATATATTAATATTTTATTTAATTATTCAAATATAATATTAATAAGTGGTTAAAATAAAATAATTTGCTAAAGAAGAATTGTAAATTTAATAAAAATTGTAAAATTGCATTATAATAAAAATATGACCGAGGCACTCGTTAAAAATACCTATGGAAACTATAATTGGATACCAATGAATAATTTTTGTTAGAAAAAAAGCGATGCCGGAATGGTCTTATTCTTTCTAATGATTCTGTTTTTCAGGTTTTTGAGACGGAATTGTTCAGGGGTTTACGTGAAAATTATGGTAATGAATTCCATAAATTCATGTTCACAAAACTGGTCCCTGTAGCTGGTGATATGACTCAACATAATTTTGGAATAAAGGAGGAGATAGCCGATGTGCTCATAAAGGAAGTCGACATCATTGTCAGTTCAGCGGCCAATACAACATTTGATGAAAGGTTTTTGTGTGTCTCTCTTTAAATACTTTGATGTTGATGTACCCGAGAATTTATGTATTAGAAAACAATGAACATAGACATCACGTTGGGAAAGGTGTCCTATAGTTTTGTGTAGTAAGAGAAAGCAACAAATATATAATTTGTTAATAGGGATTAAATGAGTTTTTGTGTAGTAAGAGAGTTGATAGGCATTAAATGAGTTTTTGTGCAGTAAGAGACAGTAACAAATAGGTGATTCCGATTTCTAACCTTATAGAAAAAGATAGCTCCATATAACATGGCTTCTTTTTTCTTCTCCATTTCTTCTTTTTTTTTTTTTCCCCTAGTTATTATCCCGTGTTATATCTGGTTATCTCCAGCACATGCACATGTCAGAGCGCAATAACTTTTCTATAGGGTTAGAAATAAAAATCACGATAACAAATATATAATTTACTAATAGACATTCAATGAGTTGAGTTATATATATTCATTTTTGGATAACTGGTATATCAGTTATCTAACCATAAACATATACAATCCTGCCCATTTAATACTTATTTGCAAGGTATTTATTTTCAACTGTCAAAAATGTCTTATATTTTATTATTTAGCTACTTGCTAAATATAAATATCACTTAGAATCATTATCCTATGTTACAGGTATGACGTAGCTCTGGAAACCAACACAAAAGGAGTTTATCGTCTTTTGGAATTTGGTAAACGCTGCAAGAAAGTCCAACTTTTTATGCACCTGTCTACTGGTAACCATTATCACATCCTTGCTCGGCTAATATTTCTGCTGAATTGTGTATTTAGAGTTCTGCTTGGTTTCCTTAAAGTTTTTAAATTTTATTATTTACTTTTTGTTCACTGAACCAAAGTTTTTCTCACTCCAGCATATGTAAACGGGCAAAGACAGGGTTGTGCACTAGAGAAGCCTTTACAGATGGGGTACAGTATAGCTAAAGAGAAAGCAGAATCTGCTCCAACTTTGAACATCCAAGCTGAATTTAATTTAGCAAAGAAAGCTCTCAAAAGGTTTGAGACTGAGTTTTCGAATTTTCCAAACAGCAAGGTGAACAAGGGACTAGATTCTCAAAAGAAAATTGCTCAAAAGATGAAAGATTTGGGCATTGAAAGGTGCCATTAGATTCCTATTGATGCTGCATTTTGGCCATATTATATCATTTTGTTTACTTCTTTGCAGTAATCTCTATTAAGGTTAAACTTTATTGTTACAACATCTGAAAGTGCTTGAAAATTAAATTATTCAGGGCAAGAGCATACGGGTGGCAGGATACTTATTCTTTCACAAAGGCAATGGCTGAGATGCTAATAGATAGTGGGAGGGATGATTTGCCTGTAGTTATTGTTCGTCCTAGTGTTATTGAAAGTTCTTACAGTCAACCTTTTCCTGGATGGATAGAAGGCCATCGGTAAGTAAAATCATTTGTGGGATCTCATCAATTATCTGTATTTTATAACAAGAGTTGAAAATTGAAAATCTGATTGCAGAATGCTTGATCCAATCTTCACCCACTTTGGAAAAGGTCAACTATCTTGCTGCTTGGCGGATCCAGATAATCTGCTCGATGTGGTTAGTAATTATAGCACAATCTGAAAATATATTTCATCATCAACCCTTTCATAGTATTTTGAGATGATAATTTTTCTTGAATATCTTAATTCTGGGATTGAAATTGCAGGTGCCTGTGGACATGGTTGTGAATGCAACTTTGGCAGCCATAGCTAAACATGCTGGAAAGCCTGGCCTAAAAGTCTATCACGCTGCTTCTTCCATGGCAAATCCTATAAGATTCCAGGACATCATGAACATAATATTTGAGCATTTCAGATGTAATCCCTTCTTTGATAAGAACGGAAAACCAATAACGTTGCTGAAAGAAATGAACTGCCTTTCATCAATGGAGCACTTCTGTGGTCAATCATTGGACGCTGCTGAAAATATGTCGCCAAGGCAGAAAAGCATTTCCCTGAGATCACTTGACAAATCGAAATACATGGTCGGCATTTACGAGCCATACTTTTTCTATGAAGCAAGGTGAATTCTCAAAAATATGGTTTTTTGGTTTTTTATAAGTGGAAAACTTTATCATAATTTAGTGGTCAAATTAGCAGTGAAGACAGTTATCTCTAGTTATTAATCAGGAAAATAGGTTGACTCATCACCTTTATTCAAGGAAAACCAGGCCACCACCTAACCTGTAGGCTTTTGCTCCTGCCAGATATTTATCAACCTTGGGCTGTCAACCTGTTTTCTTACTTCTGAGGAAGACAAGCTCTTAATACAAATTCTTAGCCAAACATAAACAATTTCTTTACCAAAACAAACTTTTAGCCAAACAGAAACATTTTAAAGGCATACCAGCGCCTGCTATATACTTGTTAAACTAAAATTATTCTTATTTTGATTGTAAATTTGGTAATATTTTAAAAATGTTAAAAAAAATAGGATTTACTCAAATTTAATATTTATCAAATCTTAATACAAATTAAGAGTATCTATTCGTTCACTTTGTAGATAATCGACAAAAAATTCTTATACGTCATAAGAATACTTAGAACTAATACTTTCAACAAAATAACGTTTATCATATTGAAAAATCTTTAAAATCTCATAATTAAAAGATAGATAGACTAAAATCCTTAAGGCCTTAAGAATAGTAAAGATTAAAACTTTCTAACTAAAATTAACTTTATCATACATTTTACAAATATTTTAAAATCTTATAATTAAAAGAAACAAAATCAATTATTGGATTTCAATTTTATTCATTAGTTTCTAAAATATTTTAGAAATTTACCCTAAAATTAAAAACTGCCATAATCTTGTTTCCAACCCATAGAATTAACATGATTTTATTTTTACAGATTTGATACCTCAAATTTGGAGAAGTTGTTCCAGGAGCTTTGTGAAGAGGAAAAAGAGAATTTCGGATTTGATGTGAAGAAGATCGAGTGGAGAAATTACCTTGGAAATATCCATATGCACGGCCTTCGCCAACATGTCATGAAAGGACGCGGTGCAGGAAAATGCCTGACAATTATCTCCCCCTAGTGATTCAATAATTAATTTATGTTTCGCACTACGATATCATATGGTTCTAGAACATGCCATTTAAATCTCTGGCAAATTAGGAAAGCTGTAATTTTCCATGAGTCTACTATTTAGTAGTATGTCGTATGTTTTGTTTTCAATTTGTAGTTATATTTGGCTACCAAACCCCACACAGAAAAGAAGAGACGTAGTGTTTGATGTATTCTAGCTAGTACAGTTGTCTTTTTCTACTCACCATCATTCGTTGGTGTTCAATTTCAGTCGAAGTGTTCAGAAAATTAAATAGTTTGGCAAATTTGGTTGATATTTCGAATGTTTTTGTTATTGTGTTTAGGTTTAAAAAATGTTTCAAGGTACTTTTTAAAGTTTAGATTAGTTAATCTTTTTGGTTTTTTTAATGTTGAATTTATTTATTTACTTAATAATGTATTTTTAATGATAAGAATTCACAATTTAATTAAAAATTTAATTAGTGAATTTGGGTGAAAATGATAAAGAAATTCATTAGTTATATTGTATTTTTAATGAATTATGTAATGTTTTATTATTGTGTTAAGTA